>CM077081.1:49543086-49800667 GCA_039513925.1 Platanthera zijinensis
GTAAAGTGTTATCATCAGTATTTAAACTTTCGACTGACCACATTGTCGTCATCATTCGTCAACACCCATAAGGACATATGAAAGTTTCTCTTTAAAGTAAGAGAACTTCATATTAAAATGAACTCAAAGTAAAAGTGTGGACGTATGCTCCCGCAGAGAATGAGAATTTAAACAAGGGGGCCCAAACTATTCAAAAAGTTAAAGAAACGCATAGTCAAAATTCATTGATTTTGATCTCGTGTACTCCTAGGGTGTAATAAAGGAGACACTGAGAAAATAAATAAGATTACAGGAGTTAAGTAAAGAAGACGTCGTGTTATATCGCGCTGAAGATTACGATAGTGTTTCTTTCAGAGATATCAAAGAAGCTATGAGTAAAGAAAAAGGTGAACTTCGCGGGGTCAAAATTATTTGCAGCTATCTTAACTAGATTTATATATGTTATCTTCATAAAAATTAATTAAATCGGTTACATCTCATATCAACTTTCTCATCTTCCAACAAAAAAATAAATAAATGTCTTCATCTTTCCGGGCTCTTTTCTCCCTTATTCGGACACCGTTTTTGACGTATAAGTAGTCAAAATCCATTGGCTCGACGAGAGGAACACAAATTCATCGTTTATTTTACCAAAATCCTTGGGGGGGGCCGGGCCCCCATCAGACCCCCCTTAGATCCGCCCCTGAAGTAGACTCTCTGTCATTTTTCGATAGTTTTTCATATAATATATGAGTCATTGACTATTGAAATTTATGAGCAGGCTTATCCCAACAAAGATATTATACACAGCAACTGTGATCCATGATTTCCCTGACAGGTGCAGGTACATTGAGCGTGATTCTATGTTGATTTTAGCTCGCGATTTCTTTGAACAGGCCCTTCATATCATATTATTCATGTATAGGGTCAAACACCTCTCACGACTATAATTATGTGAGATGATATAATAATTCTTAACTTCAGACAACTAATTTCTAATATACTTTTGTTGTTGTACATTATCACACAACCTTGACATTCAAATTTGAATGATGCAATTTTAATGGTCGATGCATGTTGATGCATTTCCTTTATCCGCATTTCACCTAAAACATTCCCTGACTTCAAATTAGCTAAATCCAGATGGCTTAATTTAGGGTTTTGGGTGTGAGGAGAGAGAAGAGAAAGAGTTGGAGAGAGAAAGGGTGAGATCCAAGCTTCATGGACCCAAGGGAAAAGGAGATTGAGAGAGAGAGAGAGAAAGATGGTGTGCAAATTAGGCCTCTAGATGAAAGTTAGAGATAGGAAATCAGAATATTGACTATTAAAGACAATAGGGAAAGTCAGCATGTCGTCGTCCCCGCCACGTTGCTGTCCACGCCGAATGTTGCCGCCCTGCCGAATGTCGCTGCCTCGCCAAATGTTGCCTCCACCGCCGAATGTTGCCTCCACCGCCGAATGTTGCCTCCACTGCCGAATGCCGCCGCCACCGCCGAATGCCGCCGCCGAATGCCGCCGCCACCGCCGAATGCCGCCGCCCCCGCCGAATGCCGCCGCCCCCGCCGAATGCCGCCGCCCCCGCCGAATGTCGTCGCCCCCGCCGTTTGTCGCTTCTACCGCCGCATGTCGCTGCCCCGCCGAATGTTGCCGCCCCGCCGAATGTCGCCGCCGCACGCCGAATGTTCCCTCCGCCGAATGTCGCCTCCCCCCCCCCCCCCCCCCGACGCTGAATGTTGCCGCCAATGCCGAATGTCCCCTCCCATGTCAAATTTCGTCACCCCCGCCGTATGTCGCCGCCCATGCACGGGTCCTAGTGCACTCTGTATGAAATAAAACTCACAATGTCGCAGCCTATGACAAATTTCGCCACCGCCCACAACCAATGTTGCTGCCCACGACCAATGTTGTCACACATTCCAAATGTCGTCGCCCCTCCGATTGTCGACTGCCCCGCTGATTGTCACCCGCCCCGGTGATTGTCGCCCCCCACTACCAATGTCCCCGCCCCGCTGATTGTCTCCCCCACGACTAATGTCGTCGTCCACGACCAATATCTCCTTTCACACTTAATGTTGCCCCCTACGACCAATGTCACCCCCACGACAATGTATCCGGTCTCGACCAATGTCTCCCCCATGACCAATGACGTCTCCCCTGACCAATGTCGCCGCTCCCGATGAATGTCACCTCCCCCGACCAATGTCGTGTTAGGTTTTTGCCTCCATTAACTCCCCTACACCGTACCAAACCTCCGGGCGCGCAAGGAAATTAAAAGGGCGATTATTAAAATCTGGCAGGAAAGTCACAACCTCGAAAAGGCAGGTTGCAACCTTCTTTTTCCTGACTTGTCATTCCGGTTTTCTGAATTTTGGTTTAATTATTCTAATTCCTATTTATATCTAATCAACCGCTTCAGCCACTGTTTTTTTTTTCATAACTCCCGATTTTTCTGGTTCGTCTCTTCCGCAACCCTAGCCGTCTCCTCCCTTGTACCCCCCTTTCTTCACTGGCCTCTCTCTCTCTCTCTCTCGTTGCCTCTCGCTGAAGGAGGACCGCCGCCGCCGCTGCTCTGACCGCCGCCGCCGCTGCTCTGACCGCCGCCGCCGCTGCTTTGAAGAGCCGCCGCCGCTGCTTTGGGGAGCCGCTGCCGCCGCTGTTTTGGAGGAGAGCGCCGCCGCTGTGCCGGGTTTGGAAAGGGGCTGCTGCTTGCTGCAGTTTTTGGAGGAGACGCCGTCGTCGTAGAGACGCCGTCGGAGTTTGGGTTGCCGCCGTGCTTGGCCTTGAGGGACATCCTCTTTCTTTGGCCGTTTTGCCGCAAGGTATCCGGGAGTCACTTTTTTATCTCATTTTGGATAGGGGTAATTTATCCACATTTGTAACACTGTGTATTTTGTGTTGAATGAGATTGTGACTGCCATTTCCACCCGTGGACGTACCCATTCAGCGGGAACCACGTAATTCTGGTGTTCTTTTTTGTGCCTTTTGTGTTTTCTATTATTATTACTTGTGCCAGCATCAGGTATTCTGCACTTCAGCACCGCTTCAGATCCCAATAAGTGGTATCAGAGCGAGGTTGCGGGTTGACACTTTTGTTTAAAGGACGAGTTGTTTCCGATCTCGAGTGTACACTTGGGTGCGGTAGTTTACGACCGTTGGTCTGCTGGCTATCCCCTTAGTTGTGCACTGTTGAGGTCGCCAACTCAAGTTTTGTGTTCCGTGTAGTTTCTGCGTTCCGTTCTCGATGGCTTCGTCTATTCCTGGTATTGTGGCCAGTTTGACGGGAAACAAAACTTTGGACTATGGCAGGTCAAAGTTCGTGCACTACTTATAAAAGAAGGCTTACACTGTGCCCTACTGGGCAAGACCAGTAAGGATGTTGAGGTTTCTGATCATATGTGGGAGGACATGGATCTCAAAGTGTTGTCCACCATACAGCTTTGCTTACATGATGATGTGCTATATGGAGTTCTTTCAGAGACGACTGCCTCTGGCATTTGGGCAAAGTTGGAGAGTACCTATATGACAAAGTCTCTCCCCAACCGGATCTACCTCAAGCAGCAGCTGTACAAGTTTAGCATGAAGGAGGGATCCTCTATTCATGACCACCTGAACAGTTTCAACAAACTGTTATCGGAGTGTCTCAGCATGGATATTCAGGTGGATGAAGAGGACAAAGCAGTGATCCTTTTGAACTCTCTTCCAAAGCTCTATGAGAGCATGGTTATTACCCTTACCTACAGTAAGGACGTCTTGGACTTGGAAGAGGTGACTGCGGCCCTACTCTCAGATGACATCCGGAAGCGGTCTTCAGGTTCTCGTGTTACTGAAGACTCCGTTCTATACTCTCGGGGTCATTCTGGTTCTGATAGAGGGGGCAAGTCTAAGTCAAAGGACAGTTCAGATTTATACTGCAAATACTGCAAGAAGAAGGGTCACATGATCAAGGACTGCTGGAAGCTTCAGAACAAAGATAAAGGGAAGAGCACTGGTGATGAAAAGGGGAAGTCTGACATATCCTTGTGCTTTGAGGATGTGGGAGATAACCTCATCTAGGTCATCCTTCTCTCTGCTCTTCTACTTTCCGCTTATATGTTCGTGCTTCCTGTTCCGTTTGTTCCCTATGTTGCTTGCTTTCCTTTCCCCTCATTATGTTCATGTTATTCCTGTTATCTTTCTTATAACCTGTCTTTGGGTTATTTATTCCGTCATTACTCCGTTGTATGAATGCTTTTGTTTCACCTAGTACCTAAGCTCTTTCATTGTTACTCCTTCGTCACATGAGCTTAGTGTGTGTGTCTAATCAACATTTCCTGATTAGCTCGTATAGGGGTTCTCTTTATCCATGTTGAGATCAGTTTTGCCTGCATTCAATTGTTGATGTGTTTGCATTTATCCTTTTTCTCCCCGCGCACATCATTTCTGGAGTCTGTGATATTTTCCTTTGCTTTGGGAGACCACTGCTGGAGGTGGAGCAGTTAGACCTTTGCTTCAGGTGGAGCATTTCTGGAGTAGTCACATCAGTCCAGTTTGTGTACTACTCGGATTGAAGGAGTTCACTTTATCTGCCCTTGACGGGAGCAGATTTAGTTGATGCGATTTGAATCGTTCTTGGTGGCAACTTGGTTGGTTGGGGTTATCTCGGCAGGTGGAGTTTGTTAGGTTTTCGCCTCCATTAACTCCCCAACACCGTACCAAACCTCCGGGCGCGCAAGGAAATTAAAAGGGCGATTATTAAAATCTGGCAGGAAAGTCACAACCTCGTAAAGGCAGGTTGCAACCTTCTTTTTCCTGACTTGTCATTCCGATTTTCTGAATTTTGGTTTAATTATTCTAATTCCTATTTATATCTAATCAACCGCTTCAACCACTGTTTTTTTTTCATAACTCCCGATTTTTCTGGTTCGTCTCTTCCGCAACCCTAGCCGTCTCCTCCCTTGTACCCCCCTTTCTCCATTGGCCTCTCTCTCTCTCTCTCTCGTTGCCTCTCGCTGAAGGAGGACCGCAGCCGCCGCTGCTCTGACCGCCGCCGCCGCTGCTCTGACCGCCGCCGCTGCTTTGAAGAGCCGCCGCCGCTACTTTGGAGAGCCGCCACCACCGCTGTTTTGGAGGAGAGCGCTGCCGCTGTGCCGGGTTTGGAAAGGGGCTGCTGCTTGCTACAGTTTTTGGAGGAGACGTCGTCGTCGTAGAGACGCCGTCGGAGTTTGGGTTGCCGCCGTGCTTGGCCTTGAGGGACATCCTCTTTCTTTGGCCGTTTTGCCGCAAGGTATCCGGGAGTCACTTTTTTATCTCATTTTGGATAAGGGTAATTTATCCCCATTTGTAACACTGTGTATTTTGTGTTGAATGAGATTGTGACTGCCATTTCCGCCCGTGGACGTACCCATTCAGCGGGAACCACGTTATTCTGGTGTTCTTTTTTGTGCCTTTTGTGTTTTCTATTATTATTACTTGTGCCAGCATCAGGTATTCTGCACTTCAGCACCGCTTCGGATCCCAACATGTCGCCGCCCCCGACCAATGTCGCCGCCCCCGACCAATGTCGCCTCCCCCGACCAATGTCGCCGCCCCCCGACCAATGTCTCCGCCCCCCCGACAAATGTCGCCGCCCCCGACCAATGTCTCCGCCTCTGACCAATGTCGCCCCCACGACAAATATCGCCCCCACGACAAATATCGCCCCCACAACAAATGTCGTCACACACACACACACACACACACACACACACACACACACACACACACACACACACACACACACACACACACACACACACACACACACACACACACACACACACACACACACACACACACACACACACACACACACAGAGGTTTAGATTTAGAAATGTCGTGCCCTCTTCCTCCCAGCAGCCCGCCGTCAACAACACACCCCTCTCTCTATCTCTCCCTTTCTCTATCTCTCTACAGCTCTCTCATGGCCGAGAACCCCACCTCCCTCCATGAGCTCTCTCTAGCTTTCTCTCTCTATAGCCAAGGCTGACCACATCCCGATCCTGACCGGCAACCTCCAACTCCGGCAAGACCTCCAACCACCTCTACAAGCACCATGGCCGACCACCATTTCTTTCAAGATCTCAAGCGTCGGCGCCACCTCCGGCAACCTCCAAACCTTGGATCTCTCTCTCCATTTGTTTTCCTCTCCAGAGATCTCAATCTACATATCTCTCTCCACTCCACACATCACCCACTCTGTTTTTATTTTCATCACACCTCCAGGACCTTCTCCGGCCGGCAATCTCCAAAACCAAGGCCGACAACTACCTTCGTACATGGCTGAAAATATGCAGCCTCTTTGCTATCCGGCCACCTCTCCCATGGCCAAAATAGCCATTCCCTCCGCCGAGATCTATGGACAACAGCTCTTCAATGACGTTTGACGAGGTTTGGATAGGCGAGATCCGACCATGGACTGGAACAACATGCAAACGCCACGTACGCGGCTATTGGGTAGCATGCATGGACACTCGGTGAGCTTCCTCCCCTCTCCCTTGGTGCTAGTTTCTTAGATCAAAACTAGGCGAGACATCGAACTCAATTGAGTTTGATTTGAGAGTAAGCCATGAAGTGATGGCTAAACTTTTGTGTTCTGATTATTTATTCCAGTCACCTCTGGCCACCGATTCGCCGCCCGTCGATGCACCTCATATACGAGGAAGGGGTGGTGGTGTTGGTCGGTCGGACGGGGAAATAGGGTGGCTGATGTGAGAGTTTCATTAGGCTCCAGGTCGGGCAAATCACACCCCCATGCTGGAGGAAGAAGATGACCGGATGTTTTCCGATCAACTTTTAGATCCGTGCAGATTATATTTAATATTGGTAGACAAAATCTATCTAGTGTGCGCGGCAAACTTCGGGTCACGTTTTAGATATGATGCACTTAGACCTAGACCTCAAACTCGACATGAAAGTTGTTATGCTTAGAGAATCCTTTAGACTCCGTTCGTTTCGCGGGAATTGAGATGCATGAATTGAAATTGACTTCAATCAGCCAATTCCGATTCATGCAGGAATTGGAATTCAAGTCAATTCCAATTTTGCTGTTCGGCTAACTCCAGGAATTCTGTCATCAGAATTGGAATTGATAATTCCGATGTTCGGCTGTATGTCTGAGTTCAACGATTGGAATTGAAATTTTAATTTTATAACATTAAAATTGACAAAATATTTTTTAAAATTTAAATAGAAACTAACATCAACAAATAATGTTTCGCATCATCAAAGTTCACAAATTTAAAACATAGTTTATGACATAACTTAACATTATAATATATTTGAACCGCATAAAATCAACCCCGTAAATGTAAGCGTAACCAAGTCCTCCTGATTGCCAGTGGAAAAGCCATGAACACGTCACTCTTGATGTCGTCGACACTCAGCATATCGATAGCCTGTATGACCTCATCCTCAGTCAGATCCGTGATAGCTGCAATGGCCGCATATATCCTATCTGCCCTTGAGATCGGTTGTTTCGGTTGAGAAGTAACACTGCTCTCGTGTTCCATGTTCCTCACTATTGCTGAAACAACATCTGCAATTATGTCCGCCGCTGATGTTTTCGTCTTCTTCTTGGTCTCTGGCTCGATCTCCTCGACCATATTATCGTCCACTGAAACGTTAATGTGAATCTCATTCATTGCCTCAGATGCAATTGCAGCATTAGCTCCTGTAGCTCTATAAAACCCACATATCATAGCTAAGTCGTCCCAATTCACGATCACCTTGCTACGATAATGCTTTACTGTCGAGTGTGTCTACAAGTTTAGAGTTGAGTAGACTCATTAAATTTATATTGACAGAAAATATAAATTTAATTTTTAACTTACAATATTACTTGAACATAATTTGCCCAAACATCTTCGTTGTCTATCTTCATTATATTGCGCTCTCAATCCCATACAAATCTACTCGTATCTAGCATTGTCGATATCTCTTTGTAGTATTTATTCTTTTACCTTTATCCATTTAATTTCTGCAATTCAATCAAACATTAAAGATCGTACTCGTTGAACATATTTAGAAAATAAATTATATCGACAATAACATAATATGATTTAAAAAACAACAACATTATAGCTTAAGTAGCACCCTATGATTTAAAAAACAACAACATTATATCTTAAGTAGCACCATATGATTTAAAAAAAATAACAAAATTATAATCATAGTGTAGCAAAGCAAGAGAACATCTTATAATCCATGTCGAGCACGATACTCGTTGAATATATTTACAGCCATATTATCTCTAAAATTGGTCCACTCTGGAGTTGCTTGAACAACACACATTGCATCTGCATACTCAAAACTAGCCTGACTTGCATCTTGTTCAAAAATGTCTGCATCTACTTCAGCAAGCAATCATGCATTGTTCTCTAATCTCATCTCTATCAGAAAATTATGGAGTATACAACATGCATTTATAATTTGAACCTTTGTCAAATTAAAAAATTTACACTTTATAACTTAATAAATTATAATAGAATGAAAGTCCTCTTAATAATTATACCTGCACTTTGATATCATAGAAAGATGACTCTTAAAATTGTCCATCTTTTTTTGAGGAGACCAAATGTTGTCTCAATAACATTTCTCTCCATTGTGTGTCTAAGATTAAATAACTCTTTATAGTTCGTCGGATTGTTGCCCTGTGTAGCTCACTCCTTTAGGTGATATCTTGTTAATCGATATGGAGCAAGATAACCTGGACCATTAGCGTATCCCGCGTCCACAAGGTAGTATTTTTATACCGGGATCTCAAAACGATCCGCTCTTTCGAGAGCATTACGCAACACTAGCTCTTGAGTCCGAAGATGAACCCTCCCACCCAGGTAATACATAAACAAATTTCATGTTTGAGTCACATGCACCCATAACATTTGTTGTAATGGCTTGCTTCCTATTTCGATATCGACCTTGATCTTTGATTGGACTGTTACTTCAATATGAGTACCATCTATGACACCAATGTAATCCTATACAGTAAGCAATTATGTATTAATATTGTCTAAGCAGATAACATATACACTCATGTATGAAAGAGATTAAATTCTCACGGGAAAATTACCCCATCTTTGTGTTCTTGATGCATCCGGGAGCTTGATAAAATCAGAGGCTAACTTTAGAATTGCCCCAAACACAACGCTGAAATGTCTGCTGACTATATCAATTGAACATAATAACGTTCCACCAATCGCTCGATTTTTTTTAATATGAGCTAAAATATATATAAAAAAAGTACTAACAAACTCTCTCACTGAAACGTTTTTTATGTCTCTTAGTAATCCTCTCCCAATTAATATGGTGCATAGAGTTTTAAAGGAGCTTTTATTCATTCAAAGTTGATTAAAACAATTGATATCTGTCCCACTATATAATCGGGCAAACAATGTTCTTCTTAAAATAGTTTTGGCATCGGCCTCAACAAGATCCCTTGCAATCCTGAGTTTCATCAAAACAACATAGGCCGCAACAAGAGCTGCTGCCACTGCTGCTCTCCTACATCTACGACGTCTTCGTAATTCATCCATATACATATAAGCGAACAAGTAAAATTAAAACATAGATACACACACATAAACACATACATACACACACATGAACACATACATGCATACAACCCTACTCTAGCAGTCAAATAATTACTCGTAAATTTCCATTTACCCACAAAATGCTACCATAGCAATCAACAATGGACCACAACTCTAGCAGTCGGCAAACCTTCATGAACCATAACAATCAACAATGAATCACAAGTTCATGCCTAAAGCAATTGATATCCTAAAGCCTAAGCAGAACATTACAGATCACAGAAGAAGAAGAAGAAGGAGCCACAACTCTAGCAGTCGGCAAACCTTCATGAACCATAGCAATCAACAATGAATCACAAGTTCATGCCTAAAGAAATTGATATCCTAAAGCCATGAATCACAAGTTCATGCCTAAAGCAATTGATATCCTAAAGACATGAATCACAAGTTCATGCATAAAGCAATTGATATCCTAAAGCCTAAGCAGAACATTACAAATGACCTAGCGGCGCCGGGGAGAGATGAAGACGAGAGATGACCTAGCGGCGCCGGCGAGAGATGATCTAACGGCGCCAGCGAGAGATGAAGGCAAAAGAAGACCTAGCGGGGAGTGTATGGCGTCGAGCAAGATCAAAATTGCGAAAGAAGAGCTAGCGAGGTCGGAAATGAAAGTCACGGGATTCAGCTTATACCCAATTCTGACAGAAATCAATTTTGTTGAGACCGGCCAGTCTGGCGAGTTGAGACCAGGCGGTTTGGCGGTCTGGCGGTTTGTCCCAGCAGTTTGGTAGCCGGGTTGGAGACGGGACGGTCTGGTGGTTTGTTTATGGCGGCTTGGGGATATTGGCCGCATGTCCTCCACATTGTAGTGGTCGTGCGGTTAGGCTAACCGTACGGCTTATGCGGCTTGTATAGTTTTATGTTCATGTAATTATTAGTCCCACATTGCTTATTTGTAATCTCTCTTCTCTCCTCCATTCTATAAAAGGGAGGTCATACCTTTGTAATAGATACCTTTTTGGATAATAAAAATTTTGTTACTCCAATTTTTCGGTCTCTTATTTTCTATTTGCACATGGTATCAGAGGACTCGATCTTTTCCTCCTGATTTTTGTGCCCTCTCTGTCCGTGCGACCTATCCGCGTGGCTTGTTCCTCTTCTCGCGACATGTTCTCGCGACCTGTTTCTTCTCTTGTCGCGCCCTGTTCGTGCGGTTTCCTTTCTCGCCGCTCCTGCTCTCTAGTCGCCGTGACCTGTTCCTAAGTTGCCGCGACCTATTCTCCTTTGTGCGGCCTCCTTTTCTAGCCGCTCCTGCTAGTTAGTCGTCGCGACCTCCTCTTTAGCCGCACGACTTGTTCTTAACTCTGCTCTCTTCTATGACAACCTCCGATATCTCTACCTCCACCGCTCTCGCTGCCACTCCTCCTCCCACTCCTACTCCTTCGGGCAACCTTGACACCGTTTCCAAACTCGTCGGTTCCAACTACCCGGATTGGAGTGTCTCCTTCACCTTCCTTCTTCGCTCTCAACGCAAACATCATCATCTCACCGATGACCCTTCTCCACAAGATTCTCCTCTTTTTGATGATTGGGATGCTAGCGATGCCCTTGTCCGCACATGGCTGGCTAACAGTCTTTCTAATGAATGCCTACCCATCATCCGTCATTATGAGTCGGTCAAGGCTGCATGGCTTCATCTTTCTGCTCTCTACTCAAAGGGGGCTCACACGTCTCGCATCTATACTTTATATGTGGACCTCTTTGCCCGTCCCTCCATGTCTCTTGCTGCTGCATACCAACAAGTTTAGGCTCTTGAAGCCGAAATTCTCAAGAATCGCCCCTTCTCTACGGATCTGGCCGAGCAACACAAACACTTCCAGGAGCTGCTGGTTGTGTGTTACCTTCTGCGACTTCCTGAGTCATATGATATGATCCGTCAATAAATTCTTGGCGAGCCGGAGTCTCCCACCTTAGATGCAACTGCTGCCCGCATAGCCGTTGTTACCTCTCTGCTACAACGTCCACTGTTATCCTCCTCTCCTCCACCAGATAACTATGCTCACTACACTCAACAGACTGGATCTGGTGTCCGCAACCATCAATCAGGAGAACACAGTGCTGCCCGCTTTCTCTGTTCTCACTGCGATCACTGGCCATACGGTTGATCGCTGCTGGAAGAAACATCCTCATCTTCGACCAACGGGTGACGCTTCAACCTCCTCTTTGAAGCTGTCCACTTCGGTGGTCACGTCTTCAGGTAGTGCTCATGTCGCTACTCAAGGTAAATGGCTGATCGACTCTGGTGCTACCAATTACATGACTGACAATCCTCAATGTTTTTCTCACCTAGAAAAACATAATCGGTTGCCCCCTATCTTTATTGCGGATGGCTCTCCCTCACCGGTCAATGGGATGAGAGTGGTTCAAGTCACTCCGTCTCTTCGCTTGGAGGATACCCTCTACGTGCCCACGTTCCCTTACAATTTACTATCTGTCACTTCTCTGTGCTAGCAACTACAGTGTTCTGTCACATTCACTCCTACCTTTTATTCTTTTCAGGATCCGGGCTCCCAACGGATGATTGCTACTGGGACTGAGAGTGGCGGCCTCTACTTCCTTGACAATGTTTCCGCTTTGTCCGCTTCCTCCTCTACTGATCTTCTCCAGTGGCACCTTCGTCTTGCTCAGCTCCTCCTCGACTTATTTGTCAACTTATGTCTCACCTTCCTCCGTAGAGTCCTCCCCTCAACTGTAACGCATGTCAGCTTGGCAAGCATCACCGCTCCTCCTTCTCACCTAAGCAATGTCATGGATCTTCCCGACCGTTTGATCTGGTTCACTTCGATGTCTGGGGACCCGCTCCTACCCTCACCATAGGTCGGGGTAGTTCATATTTTGTAACTTTTATTGACGATTTCTCCTGCTGTACTTGGTTATATCTCTTACAAGATCGCTCTGAATTATTTCATGTATGAACATCTTTTTATTATATGATTAAGAATCAATTTGATGTCTCTATTAAAATCTTTCGCTCTGATAATGCAAAGGAATATCTTAGTCATGAGTTTTCCTCTTTTTGTATAAAATATAGTATTATTCATCAAACTAGCTGTGTCTATACCTCACAGTAAAATGGCGTGGCTGAATGCAAAAACCGTCACCTGCTTGATGTCGCGCGCACTCTGCTGACTCAAATGCAAGTTCCTCGCTCCTATTGGGGCTATGTTGTTCTCATCTTCTGCTATCTTATCAATCGCATTCCCTCCACCGTTCTCCACGGCAAAACACCCTTCTCCATTCTCTATCCAGGGAAGGATCTGTTTCCTCTCCCTCTCCGTGTCTTTGGGTGCACAGTTTTTGTGCACTCTCCTACTACCACCCGTGACAAACTCTCACCACGGGCCACCAAGTGTGTCTTTCTGGGATACTCTATCACTCAAAAATGCTATTGTTGCTTTGACCCGATTGCCCGCAAGCAGTTTATCTCTACGGACGTCACCTTCTTTGAAAATGCGTCATACTTCTCTCCCGACTCCTCTTCCTCTCTTGATATTCCTCCTTCTCTTACCACTCCTTCCGTTCCCTCTACACCTACCGAGACTCCTCCACCTCCTCCCTCTCCACCATCTCCTCCACCGTGTCCACCTAACGAGATATCTCCCTCTTATTTGCGGTCGTCTCTCTACTCTCTGGCCAGCTCTCTTCGCCATGGATGCCCCGGAAACTGAGGAACTCGCCTACCTGGATATTCTCATTGCTCTTCGCAAAGGGGTGCGAACGTGTACTCAATACCCACTAGCTGCTGTTGTTTCATATGATCGTCTAACTCCTTCTCGCAGGACGTTTGCCTTGACTATCTCTGCCACTGCCACTCTCCACACATACCAGGAAGCTCTTACTATTCCTCATTGGAAGACCGCCATGGATGAGGAAATTGCTACCCTCACTGAAAGGGGTACATGGACCCTTGTTCCTCCCCCTTTGGGCACTGATGTGGTTGGTTGTCGATGGGTATTCGTTGTGAAGTTCCATCCAGACGGTAGCGTGGATCGATACAAGGCTCGCTTAGTCGCCAAAGGCTTCACTCAGACTTATGGGGTTGATTACTTCGACACCTTCTCTCCAGTTGCTCGTCTCAGCACCATTCTGGTTCTTCTCTCTGTGGCTGTCAACAAGGATTGACCCATTTCCCAGTTGGATGTCAAGAATGTCTTCCTCTATGGTGATATTTAGGAGAACGTATACATGGAGCAACTTCCTGAGTATGCTGTTCAGTGGGAGACACGAGTATATCATCTGAAGAAGGCCATCAATAGCTTAAAACAAAGCCCTCGAGCTTGGTTTGACAAGTTCAGCGGCATTGTTGCGGCCATTGGTTTTGCAAGAAGTTCAGCCGATCACTCCTTATTCATTCGCAAAACCTCCTCTGGTATGGTGGTTCTTGTTATATATGTGGATGATATTCTTCTGACTAGCGATGATCAGGCTGGGGTAGCTTTGACAAAGAAACACCTCCGGCAACACCTGGTCACTAAGGATATGGGCTCCCCTAAATACTTTCTGGGGATTAAAATCTCTCAGAAGCCCAACTCTTTAGCTCTCTCCCAACGGAAGTATGCTCATGATTTGCTAAAAGAGGCAGGGTTGACTGGTGCTAAACCTGCCAAATGTCCCATGGCTATTGGGGAAGACAAAACTTGGGCAGATGACTCGCCTCCTCTATCTGATTCTTCGAGGTACCGACGTCTGGTGGGCAAAACTCATTTATCTCACAGTGACCAGACCCGATATCTCCTATATTGTAGGCAAAGTTAGCCAATTCATGCAAGCTCCTAGGGAGTGCCATCTACAGTCTGCCCTGAGGATATTGAAGTATGTTAAAGTAGCTCCAGGGAAAGGATTGCTTTTTCAGAAAAATGGTCACTTGAGGGTTGAAGCGTACTCAGATTCGAGCTATGCTGATGATAAAGAAGGTCGCAAGTCAACATCGGGTTTGTACACATTCGCTGGAAGAAATCTTATGAGCTGGAAGAGCAAGAAACAGTCTGTTGTCTTCAGGTCTAGTGCAGAAGCGGAATATCGTAGTATGATATCGATCACATGTGAGTTAAAGTGGTTACGGGCTCTCATGCTTGACCTAGGAGAGGTCGACAACTATCCTCTTCCTATGTTCTGCGACAGCAAGACTGCTATATACATTTCCAAAAATCCGGTCTTTCATGAGAGAACAAAACACATAGAGGTCGACTGTCACTTTATTCGAAAAGAGATTTTGAAGAAACAGATTTGTACTCCGTTTGTCACTTCTTACAACGAGTGTTCAGATGTCTTCACCAAGCCGGTGTCCGCTTCTTTATTTCACATTTGCGACAAGCTGGACATGATTGATATCTATGCTCCAGCTTGAGGGGGAGTGTTGAGACCGGGCGGTCTGGCGAGTTGAGACCGGGCAGTTTGGCGGTCTTGCGGTCTGGCGGCTTGTCCCAGCAGTTTGGTAGTCGGGTTGGAGACCGGGCGGTCTGACGGTTTGTCTATGGCGGCTTGGGGATATTGGCCGCCTGTCCTCCACATTGTAGTGGTCGTGCGGTTAGGCTAACCGTGCGGCTTATGCGGCTTGTATAGTTTTATGTTCATGTAATTATTAGTCTCACATTCATTATTTGTAATATCTCTTCTCTCCTCCATTCTATAAAAAGACGGTCATACCTTTGTAATAGATACCTTTTTGAATAATAAAAATTTTATTACTCTAATTTTTCGGTCTCTTGTTTTCTGTTCGCACAAATTTGATTTCCGATTCCTACGTTATTTTGGGCATACCGAATAGCCACAATTGAAATTCGTAATTGAATTCCAATAAAAAACACCCCAATTTCCGCGAAACGAAAGGAGCATTACAAATTGGGATGAAACATTCTTTTTGGTGGACTGTAGCTCTTCTAATTTCTATTTTAGCAAACAATGACACACACGTAGAGATGTGGATGCTTCATAAATTTCTCTAAAAATGTTTATTCGAAACTTTTGATAATTGGTAGATAAATGCTTGAAGATAATATGTACACCTCTATTGAGTTTCATAATTTTCGGATATATACCTGCTATGAATTTGTCAATATTATGTTATAAATTATTCTGTCGTAAATAATTATTATATTGTCCGAATGAAGTGAAATTTTGTGGAAACGCTCAAGATGCTAACCATGACATATGGTAGAAATTTTAGGAGATTTGGGTTTGATATGACCACTTAATTAATCACTTGTTGGACGGCGCTCTAGGTAAAAAAATATGTGCAGGATGCTTTAGGCAAAGTAGTGATTTGAATAGTGTTATAATTTATTTTGTATACACATATTTTTATTATGATTCTAATATGATATTGGAGGTGATTGATTTAAATATTGGGGCAAATCCTATAGTGAACATAAACAAGTTGATTGGAGGTCATTTGTACACGCTCTAATGATGATAAGACACGACTTGACGGTACCCGTAAAAATAGAATACATAATCATCTACTTCATGAATGATTCTTCAATGATATTGGGGTGAAAAGGGTATGTATCCCGAGGATAATACGGTTCATAATAAGACGTTCGACGGATGATTACATTAATAACACCACTCCTTTTACCTAGGTGTTTAGACGTGATGATTGCTTGATGGCTTAGTACGAATAATATACAAAATTACATATTAATCATGGTAATCCCCATGGTGGGGAGTTATGAAATTTGTGATGAGACTTACCAAAGTGATCACATTTTATTATTAGACATATTTGACGATGTTGTTATCACTCCTGCCGAGTTTCATAACTTTTGGATAAGTAATAGCTGAGATATAAATATTATAATATTATAAATTGTTGTCATAAATGATTACCATGATGTCTGAATGAGCTGAAACCTTGGGGGAATATTTTAAAATGATTGTCTTGATCTATCATATAGTATGAATTTCAGCAAATACAAATATAATAAGATCATTCAAATAAATATTTTTTAGTTAATTGTCTCACATTCAGAAACTTGTGTTATTATAATTATAAATATGTCATAATAATATAATAGACAATAGTAATAACATGTTGGATTGTTGGACATATGTAAGGATGTTGATTGTGAAATGGCTAAGACGTCCCGAAGTGCACAAAGGGGCGTCATCCCGAGGTGAACATATGGATGTTGATTGTGAAATGACTGTGACGTCCCGAGGAGCTCAAAGGGGCGTCATCCCGAGGTGAACATAGAGATGTGGATTGTGAAATGTCTAAGATGTCCTGAGGTGCTCAAAGGGGCGCCATCCCGAGGTGAACATAGGGATGTGGATTGTGAAATGGCTAAGATGTCCCGAGGTGCTCAAATGGACGCCATCCCAAGGTGAACAAAGGGATGTAGTAAAGAGTTTTATGTCGACATAACAAACAGAGTGTGTGTAAGCATGTGTGAGTCATCATATCATATTGCATAGCATTGTACCGCATAAGATCCTCATCATATAAATTTGTATAAACACTTTTATATGATGAATTACTTTCTGTTGCACCCGATCCTTAACTTATAAATTTGTATGAGCATTTTTATAAGTTAAGTTAAATTTTGTACTTATGATTTGATACACTGCTAGTATAGACGCGCTCTTATATACATGTTGATACCTTTTGTTGTTACTTATTCTATTATACTCACATTGTTATTAATGTTTCTATTAACTGCTAACTTAATGTCTATCACCTGCTCATTTGTACTTACTGATTATATTATGCCTCCTCTTTCTTTCCTTCCGCCCGGTGCCTAAGAGTCGTCGGGGTGAGAGAATGTGAAGTCACTTAGTCTTTACGACTAACAGTTACTACACACATTTTTTTAGGAGGAGCATCAACTCATCTCGTGCAGGAGTGCAGCCAGGACAGGGGGACAAGGCCCGATGCTACGTTGCCTTCGTTACCGTCAGTGATGGATGTGAGTTAAGGAGTTGTGATGTAGCCTACGGGTAATACCTTATAGTACTCTGATATTAATACAGGATCTTTGATGTCCTGTTAAATTGTATTATTGTGGACTTTTATATACTGATTGTGGATCTTGGACTTGGTTTTTATTTTACTGATGGTTTGACAGTATGATATTGATTATAGCCGGCATGATAGGTGTCTTGTGGTACAGATTAGCCCGTGTGCCGACGCTACCGCAAGGCGACTGTTCTGTGCATAAGATTCCCCTTGGCCGTGTCTTGTGTTCCGGGAGAGGGGTCTTACAGCGGCGACATTGGCCTCCATCGTAATTTTTTTAATTTCCCTTGTTGGTGGAGGTCACCGTCACCGGCGGAGCGGGCCATGGCCTGACCGGTCCCCACCGACGGGGTCATCGGACGCCAGCAACCTCGACGGGGGTAGGAAGGAGGCAGTCTGGCAGGGCCACCGCCGACGATGGCCCTTCATGACCCCCTAAATAGGCGGTCATGGTTAGGGCCACCGTTGGCGAGGGCCCTTCTAGACCGCTTCTGGGCTATCCCTGCCAAAGTCGTCGGCATCCAGCTATCCCATCAGCGGGATCTAGTCAGGCCGCCGCTCGCTTCGCCGGTAGCGATGGCCTCCACCACGATAATTTTTTTTTAAAAATAGGCAGCATTGAAGGCGGGGATAAAATAGGAAATCCAAATGTAACTAACGCAGCCTTCTATAGCAATACAACATTCCCTTATATATTAATAACGAGCATACCATATACGGAAATATGCAGATACGCACAACACATATATATCATATTTTCGCGCATCCCATCAGACGATGAACCTTCGTCATGATCTGCTTCACCGTGGCTGCTTCGTCGCGACATTACATGGGGCGGTCGGTGGCTGCAGGCTTGCCGGCCACCGGCCGCCCCCCGAAAAAAAATTGCATTGCAATTACAGGAACAGTGGGGCGATTGTTGTCTGTGGGATCGCCGACCATCAGCCGTCCTGGGCTCCTCGGCGTCCACGCCGACGAGCCCAGGGCGGCCGGCGGCTGGCGAGCCCACAGCCGTCGGTCGCCCCGTTGTATTGCACTTTGGCGGTGTTTTTTTTTCTTTTTTAATACGTTTTTTACTGTAGCCGTTGGATTTAATCCAACGGCTACAGTAAAAAGTGCGGACTCCACTGTTTATCCGCGTTACGCGGATAAACAGTGGACCTATATATATTTATAACCCTAAAAAACTTCAGTTGATTCGCCCGCAATATATGTCGGAATTAAGCAATAATATATGCATTTTACATCCAAGAACGAGATCTATAACTTTGATGTTGAATATTTTTCCAAAATTTTCACGGTTTGGCCGGAATTTGGCCCGGAATGTTGCTGGCTCAAATTTTGAAATTTATTATTATTATATTCATTTAGAGCCAGCAATCTTTCTGGCAAGATTCCGGCCAAACCGTGCAAATTTTAGAAAAATGTTCAGCATGAAAGTTTTAGATCTCATTTTCAATACAAAATTCATATATTATTTGTCTAATTCTGACATGTATTGTGGGAAACCAACTCAAGATTTTTTTGATTTAAAAAAACTTGAGCTTATGTATGTAATATATATATAGGTGAGTGTTATCCGCACTACAGTTTTGGTTATCCGCACTTTTTTTTCCCAATTTTTTGCGCCTTTTAGAAATACGTCTTGTACATGCATTTTTACGAAAAGTGTTCAACACCAAAGTTGTAGATCTCATCGAGATCTACAACTTTCGTGTTGAACACTTTTCCTGAAAATGCATGTACAAGACGTATTTCTAAAAGGCGCGAAATCTGGGTGTATTTCCAAAGTACGTCTTGTACATGCATTTTCAGGAAAAGTGTTCAACACGAAAGTTGTAGATCTCGATGAGATCTACAACTTTCGTGTTGAACACTTTTTCTGAAAATGCATGTACAAGACGTATTTCCAAAAGGCACGAAAAATTAGGAAAAAAATATTTGCGAATAACCAAAACTGCAGTGCGGATAACAATCACCTATATATATATATATATATATAGAAAGAGAGAGAGAGAGGGAGAATGCGAGAGAGAGTAGTAATTATACACTGAGAATTGGTTCTCTGAACCTTTGGTAGAGAACCACAATCTCCACCGTCGGATGACATCCAACGACAAGAATCATTCATATTTTATTTCCCCGATCCCTCTTTCCGCCAGATTTTTCCAGCGGCAATCCTCTCTTCCGGGGAATCTCCGCCGCCCTGAACCTCGCATCTCCTGGAGATCGTGGAAATAGCTCCCGCTCCTCCACCGCCCTACGCGTCGCAGTCGTCCGAATCTAAAAAAACCCTGTCGCAGTCCTCAATATCTATCCCGCCATGTCGCAGCCCTAGCCGCCGTAGTCCTCCAAATCAGCTCCTCCACCGCCTACGCCGACGAACACTCCAAATCTCTCCTGTTTTTCAGCAACCCTACAACAAATTCTACTCGTGTCCATTCAAACAAATAAGGTTATTTGTCTACTCACGTGATTCCTAAGCAGAACAATGAGGAATATGAGAACCGACATTCAAACATGATCATTACATGTCAAAATATACAATGACTGCTAGGAAATAAAAAGAGGAAATTAAACCATAAAAGACCAAATTACTGTGAATCAACCATGGCTGAATAAGAAGACGGCCGAAGACTTTAAGAATTCTAAGCTGGTTACAGTATAAAACATATCCAAACCAATAAAAATGCATATCGGCGGAAGACTACACGCCAATCAAGCTCTGTAGATTGTTGAGGTATATTTATATATGTGTAAATGAGCTCCTTAACAGGTCGGTTAGGATCCGATAGGAATCCAAACCCGAGTCAGGGATTTAGGGTTTCACCTATAAATTCCCTAGCTAGGGGCAACGAGGAGACCGTTCCAAACTTGACGGTCACGCGGATGCTTCGAGCACTCTAACATTCTCGAAGTTTTCTCCCTTCAGCCCTAGCCGTGCTCCTGCTCCCGTGACCTAGCCGATCGATCGACCCCGCCGCTGCTGTACGCCATCGTCGTTCGCGAACGATCCGTAGCCGTCTCCCGTCGATCGGAATCGGATCGGGAAGTAGATCGGAAATTTTCTTCCGCCGTCGCTCTCGTTTTCGTTCCCGGACTACTGCAGATCGAGACCCGGCCGCTCTGGTTTTATTCCGCCGATCGCGAAGGAGGAGCCGCCGCACTCTCTCGTTTTTAAGTTTCCGGCGATCGTCAACAGGAATCGCAGTAGAAGGCTTGGACTTCGTCCCCGTCGCGTGCTTTTTCCTCCCGTCGTAGATCGGAAAGAGGAGAAAGCCGCTTCCTCTTCCAACGCCATTGCCGTTATAGATCGTGGATCTCCCAGGCTCGTGGTTTCCTTGTTGCTGATCGGAGAAGCAGACAAGCGCCACCTCTGTTCTCTTGTGAAATTGGAAAAAAAAAATTGCTGTTTTTTTCTTTTCTGTGGCCGATCGGGAAAAAGAAAAGGGAAAAGGACCCCCAGTGTTCTACCTTTTGCCGGTGATCCAAATCTGGGAGAGAGTGGATCTGTGAAGGCACCCCCAGTGTTCTGCCTCTTGCCGCTTTGTCGTGGAGTTTCTGTTGCCCGGATCTAGTCTTCGACGACTAGGTTCAACCAAAGAGGAGAAGCAATTTTACTGGATTGGATCCGAAGACTCTGTCGCTACGCGTGCTCAGGTGATTTCTTTCTAGTTTTTTTTTTCTGCTCGCAATTTTGTCTGCAAGTAGAATTACATGTAGTGGAAAGGAACACAAAATGTCAAAGGCGATAAATCACTCCTCTCCCGTGCCGATGATCAAGCTGAAAAAATTCTCCAACGCCGAGTTCAGTGCCTGGAAGCGCAACACACAGTTCGACATAAAGTACCTGAACATCTTCTACACAGTGCAGACTGTTTTTGAGGACTTCAAAGGAAGCGAAGATGAAGATCAGTGGGTCAACGACGATGAATTCTGCAGAGATTACATTCTGAATTGCCTCTCCAACAGGCTTGAAGAGACATACGGCAAGATGCAAAGGGCCAAAGAGATCTGGGAAGCCTTAGAGGAGCAATTCAAGGAGGAGGAGAACATGTCCAAGACGCACCTGGTGGACAAGTTTATGGCATTCACCTTCACTGAGGAAAGGGAAATCCTGCTACAGGTTGCTGAGTTCGAAAATCTGGTGACAAGCTCAATAGTGAGAACATCCCTCTGCCAGATGGTTTTGTTGCAGGGGCGATTATTTTCAAGTTTCCCTCGGCCTGGTATTCCTTTAAGACTGAGATGTACCGGAAGAAGTCACAGGTGAGTCTTAAAGACCTCAAGCGCGTCATCTGCATTGAGGATGAGAACTGGAATAGGCACGCTATAGAGACGATCAGCAAGCAGTCCTCTATTGCTAACATGATCACACATCCTAAACGAAAGCCTAAGCTTGGGAAGACTCGTCCACCGACCAGTGCACCCGCAGTTGCTGCCACCAGCAAACAGATAAAGATGAAATTCAAAGGCAAGTGCTACAACTGCAATAAGTGGGGTCACTACGCTTCCGAGTGCCGACAACCCAAACGGGGCGATACCAGCACACCAAGGACTAAAAATCAAGCCAACATGGTTTTTCATACTGCGCCTACCGACTTTGTTGCCATGGTCGGTAACGGGACGGCCAGTTCAGAGTGGTGGCTCGACTCAGGTGCTACCTGCCACGTTTGCAACAATCCAAAGCTTCTGGAGGATGCAAAAGAGGTGGAAGAGACTGTCACTGTTGCGAATGGAGCTGTAGCTGACGTGCTGAAGGTCGGCAACGCTACCCTAACTCTCTCCTCAGGTAAGACTCTAACTCTGAAAAATGTTAAATTTATACCGACATTAGCTGCTAATTTAGTTTCGATTAGTCTATTATGCGATACGGGTATGTCTTTTAACATTAGTAGTGGTCGGGTAACCTTAATGGTTCACTCACATTACTTTGATTATCGCTTATGTTGTTAACGGGATATATAGGCTGAGTCTAGCACATGAAATAGTAAATCAGGTTAGCTCAAATCTGATAGATCCTAAGACTTAATATGCAAGACTAGGACACATCAATTATAGAAAACTACTCTTACTAGCTAGAACTCACAACATACCCCTCGACACAAAAAACAAATTTGAAAAATGTGAAATTTGTGCTCAAAGCAAGATAACTAGAACACCTTTTATTCAGGTTTCTAGGAGCACGCAATTACTAGAGTTGGTACACTCCGACATTTGTGACTCCAAAAGTTTTGTCATATGTGGAGGTCGGAAGTATCTGATAACTTTTATCGACGACTACTCTAGATTCAGTCACATTTATCTTCTTAAAACCAAAGATAAAGCTTTTGAAAAATTTCGTATATTCAAAAATAGGGTTGAAAATCAACTTGACATGAAAATTAAGAGGCTAAGGAGTGATAGAGGAGACGAATACGTCTCGGGGGAGTTCAGAGATTTTCTTGCCACCAATGACATAATTCCTTAAACGACTGTCCCGTATTCACCACAATCCAACGGTATCGCTGAGCGGAAAAATAGGACTTTAACAGAGATGTTGAATTCCATGTTGTTGACTGCCGCCATGCCTACGGCCTATTGGGGTGAAGCCGTCCTCACGTCAAATCACATTCTTAATAAAGTTCCCCATGCAAAGTTGACTAAGACACCCTATGAGCTTTGGTTTAAGAGGCCTCCTAGATTTGACAATCTTAAGACCTGGGGCTGTATCGCTTATGTTAGGATACCAGACTCTAGAAGAGCTAAGATTGGACCCAGGACAAATACCTGCGTCTACCTAGGATGTGCAGATTATAGTGCTGCAGACAGGTTTCTGGATCTCTCCACAAATACTGTAATAGAATCAAGAGACGATGTCTTCTTTGAGGATAAGTTCCTTAAGGACAAGAACCTGACACTGTCAGGTCTGCCAGCCACTAGTACTTAGCCTTTAGCTGGGCCAGGACAACGTAACTCTGACACTGAGCCTGTAGACACGAGTGGTTTAGATACCAGAAGGCTATCTAATAGAGAGAAAATGCCTAAAAGCTTCGGTACAGATTTTGTGATTTACCAAGTTGAAGTTGATCCATCCACTTATAAGGAAGCAATGCGATCTAGAGACTCTCTATTATGGAAAGAAGCCATAGTCGAAGAGATGAACTCTCTCATGCAGAATAACACATGGACTTTGGTTGATTTGCCCAAAGGGGCTAAAACCATTGGCAGTAAGTGGGTTCTGAGGAAGAAGCTAAATCCTGATGGGAGTATCGCTAAATACAAAGCACGTCTAGTTGTCAAAGGCTTCACTCAAGTGAGTGGTGTAGACTACTTTGATATATACTCACCTGTATGTCATTATGCGACAATTAGGATTCTTCTCGCACTAGCATTTATTGAACACTACACTGTTCATCAGATGGATGTCAAGACTGCATTTCTTAATGGAGATCTGACTGAGGAGATCTACATGCACCAGCCTGAATGGCTCGTCATAGAAGGTCTATAAATTAAGGTTTGTAAGTTGATTAAGTCACTATACGGATTGAAACAAGCACCTAAAATATGGCATGAGAAATTTGACACCTGTGTAAAAGGCTTGGGTTTCAAATCCAGTCTATCAGATAAATGTCTGTACGTAAGAACAAGTGCAAATAAAGTAGCCATCATATGCTTGTACGTTGATGACATGCTAATTCTGGGCACTGATCAGTCTGAAGTGAAAGACGTGAAAGTTGCCTTGACGACACAATTTAACATGAAAGACCTAGGTGAGGTGAAAACCATCCTACGAATGGAAGTGAACTTCACAAAAAGGGTATTACCCTGAGTCAGAGTCACTACATTAGGAATCTATTGGAAAAGTGGGGTTACGATAAGAGCAAAAAGGCTGAGACTCCATACGATTATAACAGTAGACTGAAACCGAATGAAGGTTCAGCTATTAGACAGATGGATTATTCCAAACTAATAGAAAGTCTCATGTACGCTACTACCTGCACTAGACCTAACATAGCCTTTACGGTCGGCATGTTGAGTAGATTCACTAGTAACCCTGGGAAGGACCACTGGGATGCCTTAGACAGGCTAATGAGATACTTAAAGTATACTGAGAAGTATTCTTTATATTACAGTTGGCATCCTCCAGTGCTTGAAGGGTATTCCAACGCATCTTGGTGCTCGGAAATAGCTGATTGTCGATCCACTAGTGTCTTTGTGTTCACACTAGGAGGAGCTGCAGTAGCTTGGAAGTCTAAGAGGCAAACGTGCATTGCATTGTCCTCTATGGAATCGGAACTCTATGCTCTCGCTTCAGCTGGAGAAGAAGCAGAGTGGATAAGAGATCTGATATTGGACATTCCAATGACGAGTCTAAAAATGAACTCTTTTCGATTTATTGCGACAATCAAGCCACAAAGACCATTGCTACGAATACGTTGTTCAATGGAAAGCGAAGGCAACTAAGGATGAAATAGGCCTGGTTGACCTATCTCACCAGTCAGGGGATAATCTCCCTATTGGACGTGAGATCAAAGGATAATGTAGCAGATGCCCTTACTAAGGGCTTATGTAAGGTTCTCACATCTAAAACATCGGGGGAGATGGGATTAACGTCCATTTAGGAGGACTTAATACCTAGCTTATGTTTTAAATCTAAGAACTGTTGTCTGCTTACATTCAAGCATCTACGTTGAGCACACTAAAGTGTTTCAGATGTTATCTGATAAAAGCTAGAGGTGAGATAGTTGCCAGTCATTCCAAACTTGATGACTTACGTAATTATTCTTTGCCAAAGGCTAATTGGGTATCATTCCAAAAAGAAATACTGAAGTTGTTGATATGTGCCCTGATATTATGATTATTAGTTATATCATTCCAAACTTGATGATATAATAGTCACAGCTTGTTGTATCATTCCAAACTTGATGATATAGCACAATTGTGGAACGTTAATAATAATCTTAATAATCGAAGGAACATGATTTGATTCTATGAAATCAATTAATCTAATTTTGTGTAAATTAAATAGAGATGCTGTTTTGAGATTCTTTCCTCCAAGTTAGAGTATTAAGTTCACCCGCTGTTAGAACTAATCACTTTATTTATGCAAATGTTTGAATTCATAGAGATTTGTCTCCTGACATTCTTGTTATAATTGTTTGCAGGCGATATGGAGATTGGAGGAGAGAGAGTTGATTTTGACCTAGATGATAATGATATGCTGTTCGCCTAGATCAATTATCAGTTTGAGCTTTCCAGTTTTCTTGCTTTATTTTATGTTTGGAACATTTGGTTTGAGTTTAGCATTCTTTTATCTAAAACTCATATTTATAATTCTGGAAAACTCCTTTTGTTTTGGTCATTATTAACTATTGAATTAGTAGCCCATTTTCTTTGCTAACACTTATATACAATATAGGAGGAGATTGTTGAGGTATATTTATATATGTGTAAATGGGCTCCTTAACAGGTCGGTTAGGATCTGATAGGAATTTAAACCCGAGTCGGGGATTTAGGGTTTCGCCTATAAATACCCTAGCTAGGGGCAACGAGGAGACCGTTCCAAACTTGACGGTCACGCGGATGCTTCGAGAACTCTAACATAGATGACTTTGAATTTGCTCCCACTTCTCTGGTCATGCTAAATGGCATCACCAACATTCATGGAGAATTGTGAGTAGATCAGAGTATTTGAATAAAATGTTCAAGCAGAGGAAAACACAATTGAAAAAGGCCAGATCTTCCTCTAGGCTTAGGAACACTGCAATCCACTGGAAATAGGGAGGTCGCTTAGCAGTAGTTATATATTTACGGCTTAAGATACAAAGATACACTAACAATTTAAGGAAGCAGAAGTTTCTACAATTCAGTGATCATGTAATGCTTTCATTGACTGAATGTTTGAATTATGCTAGCTATAAATACAAAATTGCTATAGACGGGAAATCACAAGCAATTATGCTTAGATATATGACAAGCAACACAAGGAACATAAAAGCCCAAAACTTAAATTGTTCACCCTGATGGCTAGAGTAGAGGGCAGTTTCTTTTATTGTGGCTGACTCCACATTGCTTGCGTGAATTACAAAGCCTAACTTTTGCAACTTGCTTCTCCAACATTGACTTCAAACGGTTCCCACTCCCCTTGGGTCTTGCTACATCAGGTTCATTGATACAAAACTCACTAGAGCCACCCTTTTTCCACATTTGTGGAAACTTGTAAAATTCCATCATTTTCTATAGTTGTTTCTTCATCCATGACTTTATCCTTTCCTTTTACTGCTTTCATATTTTGCATTTCCTCCAAAGCATCACGTAAAATAATCATGGCGAATGCGAATGTCTCATTTCCACCCATTGCTTCATCAATAAATTGGTTGACAACATAACTTAACTCAGACTTTTTTGTACTTCCAACACAACCATCATCCCCATTTTTTATCCTGACTGTGTCATTCCTTGACCAACGGTGCAAAATATACTCCGTTGGTAGCATTGTGTGATTGAGATACTTCAGCGTAACTTTCAAATGCCTGCATGTGATGCCAAGGAACTCCAAAAGTCTATACTAACACTTCATCATATTTATTTCCTTACAAATGACAACCCACTTTTGGCTTTCTTTTCCTAATTCTTGGATGAGATATACCTTTCCATCCTCGTCTTTACCACCAACAAAGTCATTATGCATCAAGCTAGATACAAATTCATCTTGGAACTTATAAAATAACTTTTTGGTATAAATTTGAGACATTTATTTCTCCAAGGACCACACAATTTTCAACTTCAGATGATTAGTAATTGTCCGATGTTCATCTTCCAATGCATCCTATCGTTGCTCTTTAAGTCCATTAGTGAACCTTGCATAAAAGTCCATCAAAGTATTTTTTTCAATGACGTATTTCTTTAAAAAAACTATTCAAGCTTTCACTCCTTTGGCCACTATGCATCCATGCAAAGAAACAAGACTTCAAATAAAGAGGGATCCAATGATGTCTTATTTCATACATGCTCCATAACCAATCATTGTTGTTGAGGTGATGTTCCATTATAATACTTGTCCAAGTTGTGCAAAACTCCTCATCAGTTTTGGTATTCCAAATGCAACTTGTTATTTTCTCAATGACTTAAAATATTTCTTATTCCTCCTAATTTCTCAGTCAACTTTTTGGTTGTGTCAAATACAAAACCTATGACGAGTAAAAGGAAAAACCTGTATGAAAAACAGGAGAGATTAGAGCATAGAGGAATCATTAAGATTGAAATTTATGAAGAAAAAGATGGGGATTGAACTTGTTCGATAGCTGCTCTCATTGCAGGATCTTGATCTATTATTATTGTATTGGGAGGTCTACCACTTCCTTCGACCCAAGTCTTAAACAACCATATAAAAGAGTCGATGGTTTCATCCTTTATAAAGCCACCTCCGAGAAAAACTGTGTTGAAGGTGTTGTCTATTCCTGAAAATGGTGCAAAAATCATAGAATACTTGTTGTGTTATAAGTTGTATCAAATGCTAACATGTCCCCAAAGTTATTGCACTGTAATCTGGACTGCACATCCATCCACAAACAATGTGTCAATTTGCCATCTGTATCACATAGAATCTTGTAAAAAAAAACCTGGACTATTTTTTTGATTTCCTTTGAAAATTTCTAACAACAATGCTGCATCGTGCCCTTTAACCTCTTCCCTCATTTTACTCTTCAAATTCCAAACATCTCTCTTTATGAAACCAATATTGTCATGTCCTCCACTCTCATTCAAGTTATACACTATCACAGGAATATTAAAATGGTCTTACGGCCTTACAACAATCATGTGTCCAAAAACTGAAACAACAACAAGTAGAGCAATGTGCTTTAACACTCCTAGGCTACCTTGGCATGTAAGCCGGATTACAGCTCATGGAGCAAAGCATTCAAAAAAACATAAGTAAACAAAAGAGGGTCCACTTCATGAGGCTTAGGCCTTTTTGGCCAGCCAGCTTGCTCCCACTTGCGATGCTTGTCTTGTAAAAATTTATTGTAACGTGGGTCAGCAAAGGCTGATCTCAACTGTGTAACCAACACATCTCCTCTTGGTCGTCCCTAACGGACCCTGAGACACTTCATCACCCTACAAATCAGCACTTCACATAAAAATATATATACATAGAGAGTAAAGAAACAGTTTAAGATGTCACATACATCAAACACGTTTCTAGGTTGAGCATTTAATAAAAAAGGACTTACAATGCAGCATGTATGCAAACCTGAGTTTCACCCAAGACACCCTATAACACATGAAACTAACATATCATCACACATCATCACATCACATCACACGGGTACTTCCATTTTCCCCTAACGACATTCAAGCTGTCACACAGAACTCTTGTCTAGGCCCCACCTGCTCGTGGGTTTCAAAACCCGGGCTTGCCTACAAGCTTTGACTTCTCACGTCAGGATTTCGTCACACAAACAAAGTGATGCTAAGAACCCTTACTTGGCCCCACCCGCTCATGGGCTTCATCACCCGGGCTTGTCAAAAGCTTGGCGTACTCGTCAGTTTCTCAGAAGGGGACTTGTCTCGCCGGGACACTCTCCACACATGACTTGTGCCTCACTGGCTAGCCAGCCGACCACAGAGACAAAGTCGCGCCTTCGCACATTAATCAACGAATATAGCCTTTCCCACCTTAATCCACCATTCGTTCTCGCACGAAATAAGGGGGGCGGACAAACATCACAAATGGCATCTTGCAACAAACAGATTTCTAGCAAAATCCTTAATGTTCGTTATGCAACATCACCGAGTCGGACTAATGGTCGCGACTACGGCTTCACCTACAATGCCTAATCCACTAACGGAGCGGATTTCTAATGCAATAGCATGCCGGGGATGGACACAATTGACCCGGTAGTTCCTCTTGAATCATGACAACCTGAAACCCTCTCATTTGAGAGATCCGGTGCCTAAATGCTTGAAAGTAAGTGATAATAAAATGGATGCCATGCACTCATCCTAAAGATTGAAAGGAGAAATATCGTTACCTTACGACTCCTCTTCCTATCCATGGAGATCTCGATTTGCACGGATGAACGTGTGTGCCTTCAAGTCCTCCCCACGAATCTGGCCTCGGTTCGACGAACAGAGTCTCGGAGCTTCACTAATACCGTAGAAAGTCCTTCTTCCTCCTCCAAACCCTCTCTCCCAAACCCTAACTCCCACTCAAAAGAGAAGAACGAGGGAAAACAACCCTTCAGCCCTACTTAAGCCTCTTGAACGGAGTATCTTGAGCCATATGATTACATCCCAAGAAGGATCGAACGACCTAAACTCAGCTGTTATGAAACTGCTCCCGCATGCTACTGCCGGGCGGTATCTACCTACCGCATCGCGAAAACTTCCCGAGCCTTCGATCAAAAATAATGCAGCGCTACCACCGGTGGTAGCAATACCGCTATGCGATAGCTCACTCAATGCTTCTGTCACAACGCATTAGGCTACCGCCGAGCAATAACTAGCTAACGTCGCGCGCTAACACTCGACGCCTACCACTCAACGCACTCAACGCCTTCCACTAAACGCAAGAAGGCTACAGTCGAGCGATAACAACCTACCGCCGCGCGGTAACGTCTATAGCCTCAAGTACAGAAAACTGGGGTGTTACAACTCCTCCCCCCTTAAAAGAATTTCGTCCTTGAAATTAAGCATGCATTCAAACAACAAAGCATACCTGATGCAAAGAGATCCGGAAAGTCTTCCCGTTTCGCTTGCTCATGCTCCCGGGAGAATTTATCTTGCCTGTAGTTATCCCAGCGCACTTTCACAAGCTTAACTTCTTTATTCTGCAACTGCCGAACTTCTGAATCCTATATGCCAATCGTACGGACGTTCGTCCTCAAGTCCTCTTCTATCGACACCGCCGCTAGTTCGACCAGAACACTTGTCTCCATCAAAGCTTTCCTTAAAACTAAAATATGAAAGACATAGTGTAATCCACTCAACTCTGGGGTCAATGCTAACTGATGGGCTGCTTCTCCAATTCGTTCCACAACTTCGAGCGGCCCCAAAAACCTCGGACTCAACATCTTGAGTTGGAGAATTCGCGAAACACCTTTGAGTAAACTTCTTGACTCAACTTCTCACACTTCTTTGCGAACTCGGTGGCATCCTGGCCTAGGGTTGGCCAGAAGTACCCTTGCCTCACTATCCTTCCCTCAAGGGTCCTTCTTCCTGAGTGAATCTCGCACTCTCCGGAATGAACTTCCTCTAAGATCCTCGAGACCTCCTATTCAGCCACACAACGTGCTAGGAGCCCTGAGAGAGTCTTCTGATACAGCTTCCCATCGCGCATCAAGTAGTATGCTGACTTATACTTGAAGCGCTTCTTGTCCAGGCCTTCCAGGAACTCCCCTGTGGACAAGAAGGTTATGAAGGGGTCCCTCCAGGAGGGGCGCCGATCCACTTCCATCAGCTCTCCCTCTTCAATGGAAGGGCGGAAGAGGTCAGTCAGGGTTCCCCCAATACGGGGTATGAACTTGGCCAGCTGATCCACTTGCTCATTCTCCTCCCTCGGCACATGTCTGATGGAGAATGTTTGAAACATGCTAATGAACCCTTTCACCTTTGCTAGGTACAACTGAAGAGTGAGCTACCTTGCCTTGAACTCGCCGTTGATCTGGGAGGACACCACCATGGAGTCCGTTAGTACCTCCACATCCTTCACCCCCAGCTCCCTAGCCAGCTGAAGCCTGCGATCACTACCTCATATTATGCTTGATTGTTAGTGATGGGAAAATGAATGACCATAGTTTGCTCAATCTTTGTCCCTTGAGGACTCTCCAAAATCACCCCTACCCCCGAGGAGTGCCTCCCCGACGCGCCATCCACCTTTACCCTTCAAGGAACTGGATGAGTGAACTCGGTCTCCGCCACCTCGACCGCATAGTCGGCTAAGAAGTCAGTCATCCCCCGGGCCTTGATCAAGAGCCGGGGGACAAAGGAAATGTCAAACTCGCTTAGCTCTACCGACCACTTTACAAGCCTCCCCGAGTGTTCCACCCACTCAAAGATGTTACAAAGGGGATGGTCAGTCACCACCCGGATAGAGTATGCTTGGAAGTATGGATGGAGCCTCCGGGCCAAGATGACTAGGGCGAAGGACAACTTCTCTAAGATAGGGTACCGAAGCTCGGCCTTCCTCAAGACCCTACTCACATAGTAGATCGGTAGCTGCTTCTTGCCCTCCTCCCGGACCAGGACGGAGCTCAGGGCCTCGGCCCCGACCCCAAGGTATAGGGACAAATCTCCCCCTCCTTTGGTCCCTGGAGAAGTGGAGCTTGGGTCAGCTGTTTCTTCAAGGCTTGGAAGGCCTTCTCGCACTCCTCGGACCACTCAAACTTCTGTCCCCCTCTCAACGCTTTGAAGAAAGGCAAGCACTTCTCACCAGCCCGAGAGAGGAACCTATTGAGCCCTGCCAGCTTCCCTATCGGACACTAGACTTCCTTGGCATTCTGAGGCAACCATAACTCCATGATTGACCTCACCTTATCAGGGTTAGGCTCTACTCTCGCGGGAGTAAGAAGATGACCTAGGAACTTACCCCTGCTCGCCCCGAAGACACACTTCATATTTCTGTAGGGTGTCGAAGGTCTCCTCCAGATCCTGGAGGTGAGAGTCAACATCTTGACTCTTGATCATGATTTCATCTACGTACACCTCCAGGTACCTCCCCTTCTGCTCTCGAAAGACCTGGTCCATCATCCTTTAATATGTTGCCTCAACATTTTTTTAGCCCAAAGGGGACCATTTTATAACAGTAGCACCCCTCCCCTGTGATGAAGGAGACATCTTTCATGTCGGTCGGGTGCATCTTGATCTGGTGATAACATGAAAACGTATCTAAAAAGCTCATTAGAGAAATACTGACGGCTGAGTCAACCATCATGTTGATTCGAGGCAACAGGTAACAATCTTTAGGACATGCTTTATTGAAAAGAGAGAAGTCGATACACATCCTCCAACGGCCATCCCCCTTCTTGACTGTCACCACATTGGAGACCTAGCCTGGATACTGGATCTCCGATACAAACCCCGCCTTCAGGAGCTTTTCCACCTCCTCTAGGATGGGCTCAACCAGCTTATCGGCGGTGGATCTCTTCTTCTGCTGGATGGGATGGGCATCGACGTCGAGGTTGAGGCGGTGGCAAGCCACATCCACATAGATCCCCGACATGATCGTCATACTCCATGCGAAGATGTCGATGTTCTTCCGGATGCACTCCAACATCCTCCCTTGGTCTTTCAGGCTCAGCCCCCCGCTGATCCGCACCTTCTCCACCTTTCCGCCCTTGGTAAGAACTTCCATGTCTACCACTTCCTCCACTGCCTCCAGTCGGGACTGTTCTTCCCACTCGCCCATGGCCCCCTCACCTGGGGAAAGAACCTCCTCTTCAGCTTCCTCCACGACCATCACTTTGGCCTGCTCCTACAACACTTCCTCTGCCACCTCCACATGGGTGTGAAACTCTTCCTCCTCTACCTCCCTCTCCTCAGCTCCTCCCATGGTCTCCTGGCCAGACAGATCCTCCATCCTCCTCTCCATCTCCTCATCTCCTCCTTGTCAGTAGATGGAGTTGACCGCGGTCACGTAGCACTCCCTTGCTACCTTGGGGTCTCCCCAGACCCGGACTTGGATCCCCTCAGCGTTGAACTTGAGGCATTGGTGGAAGGAGGAGGGCACACAATGGAATACACTGATGAGGGGCTGTCCGAATATGATATTATAGCTGCTGGGAGCGTTCACGATGACAAACCTGCAGTTTCTGGACTGACCCCCAAGGTAACATGGAGCCCCACTCCTCCTTCTACCTCCTTCCTCTCCCCGGAGAACCCGAATAGAGGACCGTCCGAGGCCAACACCCTCCGGGCCTCCACCTTCATTGCGTTTAACGCCTTCTTGAAGATGACGTTGATGGAGATCCCGGTGTCCATGAGAATCCGGAAGACAATAAAGTTCTTGACGATGGATTGAATGACTAGCGCGTCGTAGAACGGATCCTCATGATCTGGCATGTCCTTCTGGGAGAAGATAATCTTCTCATCTGGGGTTATGGTTAGGGATGTGGAGGCGACACTCCGGCGATACATGGTGTGGAGGCTCGCTTTGCGGGCGTGTAACACCCCACAAAAGGAGCAGGAAGTAACAGGCTAAAATGTCGAACGGAGTTCGACGAACGTCAAATGGATTTCGGCGAATGTAGTTCTGTTATATGTCATGTATCCTCTTGGCGAACGTCGAACGGAGTCCATTCCACGAAAGTCGAATGGATTTCGGGAAGGTCGACGAATGTAGTGTTGTATCATTTCGATGAACGTCGAAAGGATTTGCTCGAGTAACAATGACGTCGGCTGGCTGGTCAAAGCGGTTAGGGTGACTTTTCAACTCAAATCCAGGCCAGTGCTTCGTTTTGATGGAGTGATCGTGTGGCTAGGGTTTAACCCGAGGCCATATATGCAGAGGGGCTGAGATGAGGAAATCATTATTTCCTTCTCACACACACTCTCTCTTCATTCCATCCAAGTTCGGGAGAAGAGAACTAAAGGATGGAGCTAAGGGTTTGGGCTGACCTTTGTGAAGGTGCTGGAGGAGATTCCCTCATCGGAAGCAGGATCTGAGGCTAGATACGCGAAGGGGAAAGTGAGACGCTCATTTCCATCCGCATAGAAAAGCTTTGCCATGGCTCCGAAGAGAACTGCAAGGGTAACGGTCTCCTGCTTGGACAAGTGAAGTCCTAATTTTGCATGTGCATGGAATCCGCTACCAAAAGGTGGAATTGTTAAGAGAATTCTGTGGGTTGATACGTGTTATCCCCAATTAAATTGCATATATATCCGGAAATGTGTAGTACAGAATAGGCATGCTGTGTGAAGCCCATCCGGACAGGTTTTTCTGGATTGGTGATGCTTTATTTTGCGAACCGGAGAAGACTCCGCGTATAAACGGGTATTGTACGGAGTTTGTGGGTTGTGTCTGTGAAGTGAAGTAACAGGAAGTACTGGAGTGGAGGTCCAGGAAAATACCATAGGAATTCATGTGTTGTATTCCATGGAAAGACCAGTATTTCTGGCACTGCAGGATGCTGCAGGGTTTGGGTTAAGTTTGGGTGCAGAAAGAGAGCTTTTGTTGGCCCCTCCAAGCAATCGCGACGAACGCTGTCACTAACTCCATTTTTGTTTGTGAAGCCAGTCCTTGGAGTACAGTGTGGCTATTATGAGATGCGAGCTCTTAAAGGCCATCGAGCCGAACAGACAAGGGGAAGCCGACCCACGTCAGTCTAGACATTGAACTGGCGATTTGAGCAATGGGTAAGGGCTGAACTGTATCCGCGTTATGGTTGTTGAAAGTGAGGATAGATACAACTCTAGAGGGGGGTGAATAGAGTATTAAAAAATTAGGACACCCTACTCAACTCCCTTAGAGTTAATTTGCGGAATGAGTTTATAGATATTGATAACCCTAGAGCCTAACACAAAGTATAGTGCACAAGAGAGAGCTAACTGTAATTACAGTTAAGCTTGGGATCCTATCGCAACAACTAGCAATCCTAGTTATTTCTACTCACAGCCACAGTGCAATAAATTAAATAAGCAGCACAGACGACACAAGAAATTTTATAGTGGTTCCCTCTAAATAGGTACGTCCACTCTTCTACCACCCTGGTAGGAATCCACTACAGGTTTTTGTTCAGGTGCCCTGCCACCTGTACAACCCCATATTCGCTGGGTAGGACCCAGAAGACAGACTTCAGGGGTCGGTGTTGGGCTAGTCCCGGGTTAGCCCAAGGGAAGACTAGCAGAGTTCTCGCCCTTAGGGAGCTCCCGCCAACCGGTAGGGCGGGAAGGCTAAAGAGCTCCCGCTGGGAAGGAACTCTCCCTGGGGGCGAGCGAGAGGGCGTTAAGAGAGCTCCACTCGCCCAGTGCCGCGTCCAGCGACAGTGGCATCAAGAATTCCGGGAGCGAGAACCCTCTCGGCGGGAGATCTCGCCAGGATAAGCCAAGCCGGGGCTCAGCGAGAGCCTTCTTGTCCAGGGTTCTCGCCAAGCAGGTCCAGGTGGTGGGGCCCAGCCCCCAGGAAAAGATTATTTTGATATTATTATCCCCGGGTAAAATTACCTGTATGCCCCCAGGATGACAGCGGGATCTGGCTATTGGCAGACCCTCCAGGGGTGTTTCAGTATTTTCAGGTCAGGGAAAGACTATAAAAAGACCCATGGGGGCTCTTTGGAAGGCAGGCTTTTTCATTATTCTCCAACTTTAGTGCTTTCTGAAGAGCTCCCAGCCCGGCATTTGGCTTTGGAGGGGAAGCTCTCAGAGATCTTCCGGGTGTGAGGTGGGACCTCCCAGCTGAGGCTTTGGGTCAGTCTTAGAACCTTAGCAGCCAGTCAGGGGTCGAGATTTGGGAGAAGTAGGCGTTGGCTACACTTTGGTTCGTGAACATTCGTTGGGGTCAATTTTGGCTTCAACAGTTCTGGTGCGGTGAGCGTGGAAGTAGTCGGCGCAAGAAAATCTTGATTTAAGTCCCATGACAGGAGGTGAAGGTGAAGGATCTGGCGCAGGAGGATCCCCCACCCGGGTAGACGAGGCGACGAGGAAGATGTTTGAAGACTTCAGGCGAGAGGTCATGCAGACGATCAGCTTGGCCTTCTCGGCAAGGAACGAGTGGGAGACACCGCAGGTTCCAGTGGAGGCAGTTCCGCTGTTAGGCGAGAACGCCCCAGGGCAACGCCCCGGGAAGGAAGTCCCGGTGGAGGCAGGCGAGAGGGACGTAGCCGCGCGGGAGCTTTTCCCAGGCCAGCGTCCCGAGAAGGAGCTTCTGGCGGATCTGGGCGAGAAGGAGGCGATAGTGCGGGAACTCTTCCCCGGGCATGGTCTCGCGGATCGGTCCAGCCAGCCGAGGTCGCGAGACATGCCTTCTCGCCAGGCGGGAGGCGAGACCCCTTTTAGCGAGCTCATCGTCTCGGCTCCAGTGCCGGAGGGGTTCCGGGAGCCAGACATGACCTACTACACCGGGAAGGATGACCCAGTTCAGCATGTGCAGTGGTTCGAAGACGTTGTGTCGATCAGGCAAATGTCTGATGCTTTTAAGTGTAGGCTTTTTGCCATCACCTTGAAGGAAAAGGCCAGGGATTGGTTCCACCAATTGCCGGCAAGCTCCATCTACAGTTTTGAAGATCTGCGCAGAGGTTTCTTGTTGAGGTTCTCGACTTCAAAGAAGCGGAAGAAGGAGGCTGAATGCCTGTTTGCAGTGAGGCAAGGGCCGGAGGAGACGTTGGGTCACTATGTCGACCGATTCCAAGAGGAGGTTCTCCTGGTCCAGGAGGTCCCGGGGTATGCGCTGATGCTTGCCTTCACCCTGGGGCTGAGGCCGGGGTTTTTCAGTATGGAGTTGAAGAGAGTGCCCCTCTCTCTTTTGAGGAGCTCATGGAGAGGGCGGCTAAGGAGATAGACTTTGAGAGGGCAAACCCGGCGTTTGCAAGAAAGTTGGCCAGGTTGGCCGAGGACGATGCAAAGGAGCCGGCGACAGGAAGGCAGAGGGAGCAAAGAGAGGATAGGAGAAGAGAAGAACCCCGAGGGCAGGGGCAGCAGCATGGGGGGGGGGGGCAGGGAGCCAAACAACCGATTGGGTTAGAGGCCTCAGGAAGGTCGCCCGCAGGGCCAAGGAGGTCCTCAAGGAAGAGACATTTACCGGGAACCGAGAAGGTTGGAGCAAGGAGGATGGAGGCAGGGACCGAGGGGTCACTTCCCACCACCACAAGAAGCCATGGAGGTGGGAAGAGGAAGAGGAAGAGGAATTCGGGGAGCCGGGAGAAGAGGAGGAGGAGTAGGAAGAGGGGGCAGGGTGGCGTTGCCTTATTGCGACTTCCATCAGGAGGAGGGCCACGCAACGGCCACCTGTCCGGAGTTTCTGGAGATGAGGGAGGCCAGAGGTGCGGGGAGGCAAGATCTGCCCGCAAGGATCGTGGAGGTGCAACGAGAAGAGGTTGAGGACAGATGTGAGGACAGGGTCGACGTGGGGACCCGAGGGGGGATCAGAGTGATCCATGGGGGAGTAGGGATCGAGGCAACCCGCAAGGGGAGCCTGCAAACCATGTTCCGCAGAGGGGTCGCCTCGACCTCCTTAGTTCCCCCCCTAGAAGAAAAGATCATCTTCTCATCCGCAGATATGCCAGACTATGAGGATCCGTTCTGCGACGCGTTAGTGATCCAGACAGCGGTGGAGAACTTCACCGTCTCCCGGATACTGGTGGACAACGGGAGCTCGGTGAACGTGATTTTCAAGAAGGCCTTTGACGAGATGGGGGTGGAAGGGAAAAGGGTCCTAGCTTCCGATGGACCGCTTTTCGGCTTCTCTGGGGAGAGAAAGGAAGTAGAAGGGGGAGTAGGCCTGCATGTAAGGCTTGGGGGCGTCTCACGGAACTGCAGGTTCGTGATCGTGGATGCCCCAAGTAGTTACAATGCCATCTTTGGACGTCCCCTCATCAGCGCCTTTCGCTGCGTACCCTCCTCATTCCATCAGTGCCTCAAGTTCAACAATGGAGGGGTGCAGGTTAGGATCAGGGGGGATCCAAAGGTGGCAAGGCAGTGCTACGTGACGGCGGTCAACACCATGTCGTGGATGGTGGAAGTGGAAGAGCTGGAGAAGGAGATGGCTGAGCAGGAAGGAGGTGTTGGGGAGGGGGAGACAAGCCCGGAGGAGGCGAAGGAGGTTGTCGAAAAGCAAGCGGAAGAGGTGCAGGAGGCGAGCCCGCAGGAAGCGGAGGAGTTGGAGGCAGAGGAGATGGAGGTAGAGGAAATTGGCCTGGAAGAAACAAGAGGGGCGGCAGAAGGAGGAGAGCAGAGGAAAGGTGAGAGTTTGGAGGAGGCGATAAAGGTTGATGAGCTTGGAGGAGAAGAGCTTGAGCCAGAGGAGGCAAGGGCAGGTTGGGAACGGACGGGATTGGAGCCGGCCGAAGAGGTGATAGAGATGGAGGTGCACACCAGGGCGGGGCAGGTACAAAAGGTGCGGGTCAGCGGAGGCTTAAGCCTCGAGGATCAGGAGCGGATGCGAGCCTGCATCCAAAGCAACGTCGACATCTTCGCTTAGAGCGCGGCAGACATGCCGGGCATCGACGCAGACGTGGCTTGCCATCGCCTGAACCTGGACCCCAGGACTCACCCCATACGCCAGAAGATGAGGGCCATCGCCACCAAGCTGGAGGAGCCGATCCGGGAAGAGGTCAAGAAGCTCTTGGAGGCGGGCTTCATCTCGGAGATCCAGTATCCAGGCTGGATCTCCAATGTGGTAATGGTAAAAAAAAGGGGGAGGAAAATGGCGCATGTGTATTGACTTTTCCTTATTAAATAAATCATGTCCTAAGGATTGCTATCCCCTGCCTCGGATCGATGCGCTGGTTGACTCAGCCGTCGGTTTTTCTCTCATGAGTTTTTTAGATGCTTTTTCAGGTTACCATCAGATTCGGATGCACCCTCCCGATGTCAAGGATGTTTCCTTCATCACAAGAGAGGGATGCTTCAACTACAAGATGATGCCCTTCGGGTTGAAGAACGCAGGGGCAACGTACCAACACATGATGGATCGGGTCTTCCGGGATCAAAGAGGGAAGAATCTAGAGGTCTACGTCGACGACCTGATGGTAAAAAGCAAATGCCTGGAGTCCCACCTACGGGACTTGGAAGAGACGTTTGCCACCCTGCGGAGATTCAAGATGAGGTTGAATCCCTTGAAGTGTGTCTTCGGGGCCAGTCGCGGGAAATTCCTGGGACACCTCCTGACCCCGGCAGGGGTAGAACCTAACCCAGACAAGGTAAAGGCTATCTTGGACTTGGAATCACCTCGCAATGCCAAGGAGGTCCAGCGCTTAACCGGAAAGTTGGCCAGACTGAGCAGGTTCCTCTCTCGGTCCGGGGACAAGTGCTCCTCCTTTTTCAAAGTGCTTCGCGGTAATCAAGTGTTTTAATGGATGATTGAATGCGAAGAGGCTTTCCAAGGACTGAAGAGGCAACTCTCCCGGGCTCCGCTACTCCAGAGCCCCAAGGAGGGAGAAGACCTGACCTTATATCTCGGGGTGGGGGAATGTTTGTACCCTAGTTTGATTTGAGTTTAGTCCTCTCCTTTGTGCTCCTTGACCCAAGAATTATCTATGGTCAATGGTTAGTAGTTTAGCTGTAGAGTCCTCACTTTTCCAGATTGAGAATTTGGTTAAGTTGTTTGTTCGTTCGACTATCGTCGAACGCCGCTCGACTATTGTCGACTAACTGTTCGACGATCGTCTATCAGTTGTTCGACTTTCAGTCTGCGAGGATAGTTCGACTATCGGTTGATAGTTCGACTATCTGTGTGCTTTGATAGTTCGACTATCTGCTTGGATAGGTCGACTATCTGATAGTTCGATTATCTGTTGATAGGTCGACTATCTGTTTGTTTCTGATAGCTCGACTATCTGTTGATAGCTCGACTATCTGTTTGTTCTTGATAGTTCGACTATCTGATTGATAGGTCGACTATCTGATAGCTCGACTATCTGTTGATAGCTCGACTATCTGTTTTGCCCTGATAGTTCGACTATCTGTTGATAGGTCGACTATCTGATAGTTCGACTATCTTCTGGTAGTTCGACTATCTGCTGTGATAGTTCGACTATCTCCTTTGATAGTTCGACTATCTGGATCGTTCGACTATCTGTCCGATAGTTCGACGATCTCCGTGCGTCGGTCGACGATCTCCGAAGGTCGTTCGACGCTTTCTGTCTGCCTTTATATTTTGTATTTATTTATTATATTTAATTAATTAATACATTTTCTGGCAAGTTGTTTTGAGTATTATGATAATATTTCCAGGCATATCTGCTCCATTCTTTTTGCCTGAGTCAAATCTTTTTAGATAAAGTTGTTTGTCTTATTAGCTGACATTATAAATTACTTTATCTGCTGTCAGCCCTTTATAGCCGTTAGACTGAAAAGTCTTCTTTTTGCTATAAAGAGTTTGTTTCTGATATGACTTTATTTAGTACTTTATTATCAAATTGTTTCCTGCAGCTTCCTAGAAAAAGGGTTATTCCTTTTATAGAATGTTTCTGCTGCAGAGTTTGTTCTGTCTTCTTGATATTTACAGCTCAGGTCTCAAGTCTCAGAAGAAGACAAATTATTCAAACTGAAGAGAGCCGTTGCTTGCTGATGTTATATAAAGGACCCTTTGAAGAAGGATTCAAGCTAGCATATAGCTAACAAGTGTTACACATATTTTCAAGCATTCAAGCCTTCAACAAGATCAAGCTTTCTGCTCTCAGCAATTTCCATCTAACTGAGAAGTGTTAAGATCTTCTACTCTTCTTCAACCTGAGTTCTCCTGCTTTCAGGAAGTTCAAACTCAGAGTTCCTTTGAAGAAGAAGAAGAAGATAGCTGCTTGAAGATCTTTATTTTATTATTTGTATCTTCTTGTAGTTTTTCCTTCAGAGCTTTCTGAAGAGTTTTCTGCACTGAAGCAAGACTTCACCTGGACATCTTTGAGCCAGGGGGAGCCTTGATTCTTTAGAGCTTTCTAGCTCAGTGCAAGCTTTTGTGCTTCTCTAATCTATTGCAAAATAGAGAAGACATCTTAACCTTCTTCCCCCTCCTGTACAGGGTTATTACTCCCTTCAAAAGTATCCCTTGGTGGCAGGGCACCTGATCAAAAACCTGTGCTTGGTTTTTAGACACCTGATCAAAAGTCTAAAGGGTTTCTGGATCTACCTGAAGCAGATCCTATTGGTGGCAGGGCACCTGATCAAAAACCTGAGTGGATTCCTACCGTGTGGGTAGAAGAGTGGACGTACCCAAGTTGTTTGGGGAACCACTATAAATTTCCTTGTGTCGTCTGGATTCACTTGTTTAATTCCTGCATTGTGGCTGTGAATAGATATAACTAGGATTGCTAGTTGCTGATTAGGTTTTCCAAGCCTTAACTGTAATTACAGTTAGCTTGAGTTTGTACACATCACTTGTGTTAGGCTTTAAGGTTAAATCAATATCTATAATCTTTTATTCCGCACTTCACTCCAAGGGAGTTGGGTAGACCATTAAGTTTTGTCTAGGGCAAAATTTGATAACTCTATTCACCCCCCCTCTAGAGTAGTATCTATCCCTTCACTTTCAATTGGTATCAGAGGGAGGTTGACTGACTGAATAGGCTAACACCTAAGTCACAAGATCCTGATAGATACCAAAGCTTATAGATATTCACTATCATGGCCCAGTCCAAGGATTATTCCAGCACCAGACTTCCAGCATGCAACTTAGCTAAGTTTGGCATCTGGAAGGCAAGGATAAAATTATATATGAATTCTATTGATGAAAGCATCTTTGCTTCTATTTTGTCAGGTCCCCCAAGAGCACCTGCTGCTGCTTCTGCCTCATCATCTGATATGAGTGCAGTGCCTCCTCCAGATTACAATGATGAGTACAAGAAGGCCAAAATAGCAGATGCCAAGGCAATGAACATACTGGCTCAGACAATGTCTGATGAGGTATTCCAGAAGGTTGCTGACTGCTCCTCAGCAAAGGCCATGTGGGATACACTGAACCAGATTGTAGCTGGTTCAGCTGATGAAAGGAAGGACAGAAGGTCCAACTTGATCTCACAGTATGAGAACTTCAAGAAAACTGATGTTGAATCAGTTGAAGCCATGTACACCAGGCTCAGCTCAATCATCAATGAGCTGAGGACCCTGGACAAGGACATATCATTGACAGAGGTCAATGATAAGATTCTTATGTGCTTCCCTAGCACATGGGATCTAAGGATCTGGCCCATCAAGGAAGCCAGAAGTACAAATGAGATCTCCACTGAGGCTCTCCTCGACAAGCTCAAGTCTTTTGAGCAAGTGCTGAAGACCAGAGAAGCAGAAGCAGAAGCAAAGACCCCCACTCCAACAAGAAAAGAGCAATCTCTAGCTCTTAAGGCTGCTGATGCTTCTGAAGGCAGCCAATCTAATGAGGAACTAATGGCATTGTTTGCCAAGAGGTTTCTCAAGATGGGGAGAAAGGAGTTCAGAAAGAAGTCTTCACGCTATGAAGACAAACCAAGGTATGATCGCTCTCCTGCTAAAGAAATTATTTGTTATGGTTGCAGGAAGCCTGGACACATCTTGCTAGAGTGTCCAGAGGAGAAGAACAAAGAAAAGAGAAAAGAAAAGGAATAACACAGGAAGCACTCCAAGCCATCCTCCTACAAAAATAAGAAGAAGGAAAGAGGTTTCATTGCTGAAACCTGGAGTGATTCTGATGAAGAATCCTCCTCATCAAGCTCCAGTGAGGATGAGGAAGAGAAGAAGGCAAAAGAAGTTTGCCTGATGGCAATAGTTGCCTGCAGCAACCACTCTGCTGCAGAGAGTTCTGATTCTGATGAAGAGATGCCTACAGAAGATGAGGTACTTTCTTCTTATGATTTTACTTCAGAAGAATTTAAATTAGAATTTAAATCTTTATGCCTAGATCTGATTAGCTCTGAAAAGGAAATAAAAGAACTTAGAATAGGTTAGCTGACTCAGAATCAATAGCTACTAAAAATGTTAGGTTAAAGGAAGATCTCACTACTTGTAGTGAAGAAATTAAATTTCTTAAAATAGAGTTAGCTAAGTCTAAGAGACTAGAAGAATCACTTAATGGTAGAAGCCTTAAGTTGTTAGAAATTACCAGCATGACTAACACTAGGTCAGGTAATGATAAACTAGGCTTAGGAGCTTCTCCCAGTGAACCCCCAATTCTTCTTAAAAATAATCTTTCAACTCCAGTAAACTTCATTTCAGCTAGTGGAATGAAGAATACTGAGCAAGTAAATCTAGTTAATAAAACTTTAAATAAAGCTAAGAGAGAAAAGAGAAAGAAGTTTTTTAAAGAAATGCAAAGAGCGTCGAACGCCGCTCGACGATCGGAAGCTCAATGGTCGAACGAAGCTCGACGATCTGAGCGCCCATCGTCGAACGTCGATCGACGATTTCAACATGATTTTCAAAATCATAATCAATACCATAGAAACCTAAATGAAAATAGAAACCCTAGGTTTGTTGACCCATCATCTGCATGGAGAATCCCACCTAGGAGATCTCACCCACTAGGTTATCACCCTCAGCCTGCATTCTCATATATTTCCAGTTTTTCTTATGTGAAAAACAAGGGACCCAAGGTTACCTGGGTCCACACTGTCTAAATAATTGTCTTGCAGGTGAAGGCCTATCCAATCACTCAAAATAAGTGGTATTTGGATAGTGGATGCTCTAAGCATATGACAGGAAATAAAGATCTTCTGTCAAAGTACAAAGCTAAGCTCGGCCCAAAGGTTATCTTTGGAGACTCCAGCTGTGGTCAGACAGAAGGCTATGGCAAGATCACAATTGGAGCAGTTACTTTCAAGAGAGTTGCATATGTCAATGGACTGAAGCATAATTTGATCTCAGTCAGCCAGCTATGTGATGCTGGCTACCAGGTTTCATTTTCTAACTTCTCTTGCAATATTACTTTAAATAATAATGTTGTTTTAGTAGGTATTAGAATAGGCAATATCTATTTAGTAGATTTCAATTCATCTCATTCTGAAATTTGCCTGTTTAATGAAGTAACCCTTAATAATAATTCTTTGTGGCATAAGAGGCTCAGTCATGTAAATCTTAAAAATATATCTAGGTTATCTAAACACAACCTTGTTAGAGGCTTACCTTCTTGCCCCTACAAGAAGGAGAGCCTATGCAAGGCTTGTCAGCTAGGCAAGCAAACCAAAAACTCTTTTAAATCTGTAAATAAGAGTGATTCTCCTAGAATCCTGTATTTATTACACTTGGACCTTTTTGGCCCAATAAATGTACAGAGTCTAGGAGGGAAGTATTACACTTTAGTAATTGTAGATGACTTCTCTAGGTTCAGTTGGGTTTTCTTTTTGAGAACTAAGTCTGATAACTTCAAAGCCCTTACAGACTTTCTACTATGTGTGCAGACTGAGTACTCTACTCATGTGGCCTTGATCAGAAGTGATCATGGTACTGAGTTTGACTCTCTTCTCATGCAAGAATTCTGTGAGAGAGAAGGTATCAAACATAGCTTCTCAGCTCCTAGAACTCCTCAACAAAATGGGGTAGTTGAAAGGAAGAATAGAACACTCATTGAAGCTGCTAGCACATTGTTGGCAGATGCTAACATGCCTCTCTCCTATTGGGCAGAAGCTGTTAGTACAGCCAATTATGTCTTGAATAGAAGTTTGATACACAAACTTAAGTGTAAAACTCCTTATGAGTTGCTTAAAGGAAAGAAACCTAAAATTAACTACTTTAGAGTTTTTGGCTGTATTGTTTATATTCATAATAATAATAAAGAATATATTAGAAAATTTGAAGCAAAAGCTTCAATGGGAATCATGCTTGGATATTCCCAAGTAAGCAAAGCTTATAGGGTTTATAACAAATCAACCTGTAAGATTGAAGAATCTGTGCATGTATCATTTGATGAGCATCAGATGTTTTACAAGGAGAAAGAAAATTCTCCTTCCTCCAGTTCTTTGCAGGTACCTGATGCCCCTCAAGAAATTCTTCAACTATCAACTCTTCAGATCACTGAATCAGACAGTGATGAAGACATTGCTGAAGCAGTTGTTGTACCACCAACAGTAGATCAAATTCCTCCTGAGGAATTAATCCCAACTATTGCTGAAGATCACATCCCACCTGCTGATATTGTCACACTTAGAGATCACCCCACATCTCAAGTGATTGGAGACATATCAGCTGGTGTGCAAACTAGACACCAATTAAGACAGGATGTGATGCATGCTTGTTTCCTCTCACAGGTTGAGCCCCTCACCTTTAAAGATGCAGAGCTAGATCCCCACTGGATCATTGCAATGCAAGAGGAGCTCAATCAGTTTGAGAGATGTAAAGTTTGGACTTTGGTTCCAAGACCTAAAGGCCAACTGATCATAGGCACCAAGTGGGTGTATAGAAACAAGTTAGATGCAAATGGAATTATAGTAAGGAATAAAGCTAGGCTTGTAGCTCAGGGCTACAGACAGGAGGAAGGTATAGACTATGACCAAACCTTTGCTCCTGTTGCAAGGCTAGAAGCAATAAGGATCTTCTTGGCCTATGCAGCCTACATGAAGTTTAAGGTGTTCCAAATGGATGTCAAAAGTGCATTCCTAAATGGTGAGCTTAAGGAAGAGGTGTTTGTTGAACAACCACCAGGGTTTGTTTCTTCAACTCAGCCCTCACATATTTTTAGGTTACAAAAAGCTCTTTATGGACTAAAGCAAGCTCCCAGAGCCTGGTATGAGACTCTAGCTAGTTTCCTCTTAGAGCACAACTTTACTAGGGGAGTAGTTGATAGAACCCTTTTCTTCAAGCATCACAAGGACACAATCCTGTTAGTTCAGGTGTATGTAGATGATATTATATTTGGCTCCACTGATCCCAAACTTTGCAAAAGGTTCTCTGACCTGATGCACTCTAAGTTTGAGATGAGTAGTATGGGTGTGCTGTCTTACTTTCTTGGTCTCCAAGTTAAGCAAGATGCTGATGGTATCTTCATCTCCCAATCCAAATATGCCAAGGAATTGGTAAAGAAATTTGGGATGGCCGATGCTTCAGCAATGCCTACACCTATGGCTACTAATGTAGTTATTGATTCTGATGATCACGGCAAGCCAGTTGATCAAAAGAATTATAGGGCCATTGTTGGTTCCCTATTATATCCAACTGCAAGTAGGCCTGATATAATGTTTGCTACATGCCTTTGTGCTAGATTCCAGGTCAACCCCAAGGAATCTCATCTGATTCTTCTAAAGAGAATCCTGAGATACCTGAAGGGATGTCCAGATCTAGGACTTTGGTACCCAGCTGAGTCAGAATTTGAATTAATTGGATATTCTGATTCTGATTATGCTGGTTGCAGAGTTGACAGGAAGAGCACCTCAGGAACTTGCCAGTTCCTGGGAGAGAGATTGGTCTCTTGGTTCTGTAAGAAGCAGGCCTCTGTCTCAACTTCAACTGCGGAGGCTGAATATATAGCAGCTGCTAGTTGTTGTTCACAGATCCTGTGGATTCAAAACCAGCTTGTGGATTATGGTTACTCACACAAGAACACCAAAATCATGTGTGATAGTACCAGTGCTATTTCAATTGCACAAAATCCAGTGCACCACTCTAGAACGAAGCACATTGAGATTCGGCACTATTTCCTGAGAGATTGTGTGGAAAAGAACAAGATCTGTCTTGAGTTCATATCCACTGAGTTTCAGAGAGGTGATATATTCACCAAGCCTTTAGATGAACAGAAGCATCTGTTCTTTTTAGTTCAATTAGGCATGATTAATGGACGAGACTAAGTGTGACTATATCTGCCTATATTGAAACTTGTTTGAAGATCGTCGAACGATGATCGAAGATCGTCGAACGGATCAAGTCTATCGTCGACCTCTGGTTGATGATGGCTTATCTGTCTGAAGATCGTCGACCGGCGTTCGACCATCGTCGAACAAGTCAAGCTCATCGTCGATCTCTGGATGACGAAAGCCTGTTGTTTGAGAAGCCAGAAATAGTCGAACGATGATTCGACTACTCTGCTTCTGAGCCGATCGTCGAACGGCCGTTCGACTATCGGGTCAAGTATCTTTTTAATAGATCGACTATTTCCGGTCTAATATAAAGCCGATAGTCGACCTAGGTTAAAAGATCTTGTGTTTTATCGTCGACAGAGCGTGTCTTTTCGCATTCTGCCTTCCCGCTTGCGATTTTCGGCCGTTTCGTCTTCTTCGTCCTCTCCATCTTTCTCGAGCTTTCTCCAGCGAATCAATGGCGGTCTCTCCAGCAGTTCTAGCAGTTGTGAAGTTTGATGCTGGCTTTAGCGTGGATTTCGACGCGTTCAGTAGCTGCGATGCCGGGATCGTAGAAGTTCTTCAGCTATGCAGGGATCAAGGATTAGAGAGGTTAATGTCTGCAAGGATTAAGATAAACATCCCAGAGATCAAGGAATGGGCCTTCACGTCGTCCTCCACCGACGAATCGATGATTGGTACCATCGGCGGAGAAGAGGTAATCCTAACTCCGGCCGTTTTGACTGAAATTTTTGGTTTAATAAATGGTGAAGAGGATTATGAGCAAGATGCTCAAGATTTCGGAAGAATGTTAGTTGAGCTGGGACATGCAGAGGGCATTCCCACGAAGCTGCTCAAAGTAAATTTCCCTTTCAAGATCAAGTTTCTTGCTGAGCTGGTAGGAAAAGTGCTCCTGGATAAGCACTCTGCTCACGATAATATCACAAGGCAGCAATTCGCACTGATGTGTGCAATTGTTAATCGGAAAAGGATAGATTGGGCAGCAGTATTGTTTGATTTAATAAGGAAAAAGAATGGCAAGAAGGAAGTTACCCTCGGAAGGGTTATTGGAATCTTCCTGAAGGAAAAATACCCCCAGCTGCTGAGTTCAACCGCAACAACAATTAACGCAAGCAAGAAGATGGATCCTAACCTATTCTCTAAATGGAAGAGAACTTTTGTGAAACCCGCTCTCACAGGGGTTGCTCCAGCAACATCTGAGGACACCAGGAATGAATCAGTCACTCCTCACCCTGTCGATGCTGGCTCAGCTCTTCCCTCTTCCTCTTCTGCTTTGTTGTCTGCTTCAGTTGAAGTTCCATCAACTTCAGCTGAAGTACGACCTTCTCCCTCTTCTGCTCCAGAAACAACTACGGTTGTTCCTCTTTCCCCTCCAGCTTCTCCAATTCCTTCTCATCAGACTAGGATATCTGCTCCTAGCTTTGATTTGTTAGGATCTGAGAGAATTCCTACTCCTCCTTTGTCTCCCATTCATTCCCCAGTTAATTCTCCAATTAACTCTCCAGCTCCATCTCCTGTTCAATCCCATGTCCACACCATTCTTCATCCCAGCACTTCAACCATATCTGCTGCAGCTCCATCCACTACACATCCATCATCTTTTGAGATCACTCCTGAACTTATCTCCCGCATTGTGGAGTTGATTACCCCGTCAATCAAAACCATGATTGAAGAGGCAATCGCTCCCCTTGCATCCTCCATTGATATCTAAACTGCCTCCATCAAATCCCTTTCAAAATCTGCTGAGCCATCTTCTTCAAGGGGCCTGGTTTCAGTATCCACTGAAATCAGGCAGGGGGAGATGTTCCATGAAGATGCCTCAGAACATCCTGCCTCCCTTCCAGCTATAACAGATACTGTGATGACAGCCCTGGAAGAGCCTGCTCCAGCTGAGAAAGAAATAGTTCCAGTGTTATCTGATAAGGAAATAGCTGATGGAATCATGCTATCTGAAATTGCAGTAAAAGTCTGCCTAGAAGATCTCACCACTCCTGTGGTTGCTAGATTCCTAGAAGGAATTATCACCTCATATCTAGATGAATCATGGGAGATGGTCAAGTATGAAGGTAATTCACTTATTCGATTTATTGACGAGTCAATTAATTTGCTTGCTAGTGAATACCTTGAAGGAATGATTATTGCTTATTTAGCAGATCTATATTCATAATTCTACAGATTTTATTAGAGAGGATTTATCTGCTCAGATAATAGTAATTGTCTCAGAGGCTGCCCCAAGTGTTCCTGTTACCCATGTAGATCCAGAATTGGAATCATTTTTAGATGATAGAGAAGATGAGCCTGAGAATCAAGATGAAGTCAAAGATGACACTCCTGCTCTGAGTATGGAAGAAGTACAAGCAAGAGCTGCCTGGGATTTAAGAGTACAGTCTTTAAAAGAGAAGGAAAAAGAGCTGCAAGTTGAAAAGTCAACCATCTGGGATGACTCACCAGGGTTGGACTTAGATTCCCTTCTGGCTCTGGATGCCATTAAAGAGGGAAGAGAGAAATCTGCTCTGAAGCTTAAAGAAAAGGCTGTTTCTGAAGCCTATGATCCGTATGATAATCCCCCATCATCTCACTCTGATGATGAGGATGATTCTGATATATCTGAAAAATCAAAGAGAAAGAAAGTTGCTCAAAAGAAGAGAAAAGCTGCTCCTCCTCCTCCCAGTAAAGACAATGATATTCCTTATTACATTCTGAAGGGCATTGACCCTAAGTCAAAGGAATTTCAGCACTGGATGTGGTTCTCAAAGAACCAGCAGAAAGAAAGGAAAAGATCTAAAAGGTATGATAGTCCTGGTCCAAGATGGACTCCCAGAGGTCCTCCTCCTCCTCCTCCAGGTGCAGGAGCTTCTGGTAGTCTTTTTGCCAACCCTTCTGCATCTTCAGGAAAATCTACTCCATCAGCAAGATCTGCTTCGTCTCAGCATCAATCAAGGAAAAGCTCTTATAGCTCTCATGGAAAGTCTCATTCTGGCAGTCAAATGCATGAAGCAGAAGTGAAAGAACAAGTTAAGGAGGTTGTGTATCTAAAGCCAACTTTTTCACCTCCTCCTTCTCCTAAGAGAAAGGTTTCAACTGCTGCACCAATTCAGTCTGAGAAAGTTGTTTTAAAAGGTAAGTAGTTTACTTTGTTTTAAAATTCTAGCAAGAACCTTTTGCTAAGTCTGCTCCAATATCTTATCTAGATAAAGAATCAGATGCTGCTCCTCCTGAGCCTGTTTATGAAAGTCCAGAGCTAGATCCTAACTTTAGGATGGCTCGTTTTCACGAACTAGTTGGAGCAGCTCAAATAAGAAAAGCAAAAGCAGAAGGAAAAGATATTACTGGTTTAACCACCATTTCTGCTTTCAGAAAGAAAGAGTTTGAAAAGTTCCAAGTCAATCCTGATGTTTTTGATCCCTCAAAATATATGGAAAAGCATCCTGAAGCAGTAGTCCCAAGAGCTGCAGAATTGAAAATCATTGGCGTGCAGGACTTGAAGCTGTCAAAGAAAGAATCTGATGATCCTCTAAGGAAAATCTCTTTTGTTCCTAGTTCCTCTGCCCCCTTGCCAGATTCTGGAGACTCTTAATAGTTTGATTGACTGCTGTGTTATATTTGTTTATTATCTATCTGTGTGATAATCTGTTAGTTAATTGTTAACTATTTCCTGCATTAATTTTAGTGTTCTATAGCTAGCTGTATGTTTTAGTTTTTGAGAGACTTAACTCAAATAGGGGGAGATTGTTGGTACCCTAGTTTGATTTGAGTTTAGTCCTCTCCTTTGTGCTCCTTGACCCAAGAATTATCTATGGTCAATGGTTAGTAGTTTAGCTGTAGAGTCCTCACTTTTCCAGATTGAGAATTTGGTTAAGTTGTTTGTTCGTTCGACTATCGTCGAACGCCGCTCGACTATCGTCGACTAACTGTTCGACGATCGTCTATCAGTTGTTCGACTTTCAGTCTGCGAGGATAGTTCGACTATCGGTTGATAGTTTGACTATCTGTGTGCTTTGATAGTTCGACTATCTGCTTGGATAGGTCGACTATCTGATAGTTCGACTATCTGTTGATAGGTCGACTATCTGTTTGTTTCTGATAGCTCGACTATCTGTTGATAGCTCGACTATCTGTTTGTTCTTGATAGTTCGAATATCTGATTGATAGGTCGACTATCTGATAGCTCGACTATCTGTTGATAGCTCGACTATCTGTTTTGCCCTGATAGTTCGACTATCTGTTGATAGGTCGACTATCTGATAGTTCGACTATCTTCTGGTAGTTCGACTATCTGCTGTAATAGTTCGACTATCTGCTGTGATAGTTCGACTATCTCCTTTGATAGTTCGACTATCTGGATCGTTCGACTATCTGTCCGATAGTTCGACGATCTCCGTGCGTCGGTCGACGATCTCCGAAGGTCGTTCGACGCTTTCTGTCTGCCTTTATATTTTGTATTTATTTATTATATTTAATTAATTAATACATTTTCTGGCAAGTTGTTTTGAGTATTATGATAATATTTCCAGGCATATCTGCTCCATTCTTTTTGCCTGAGTCAAATCTTTTTAGATAAAGTTGTTTGTCTTATTAGTTGACATTATAAATTACTTTATCTGCTGTCAGCCCTTTATAGCCGTTAGACTGAAAAGTCTTCTTTTTGCTATAAAGAGTTTGTTTCTGATATGACTTTATTTAGTACTTTATTATCAAATTGTTTCCTGCAGCTTCCTAGAAAAAGGGTTATTCCTTTTATAGAATGTTTCTGCTGCAGAGTTTGTTCTGTCTTCTTGATATTTACAGCTCAGGTCTCAAGTCTCAGAAGAAGACAAATTATTCAAACTGAAGAGAGCCGTTGCTTGCTGATGTTATATAAAGGACCCTTTGAAGAAGGATTCAAGCTAGCATATAGCTAACAAGTGTTACACATATTTTCAAGCATTCAAGCCTTCAACAAGATCAAGCTTTCTGCTCTCAGCAATTTCCATCTAACTGAGAAGTGTTAAGATCTTCTACTCTTCTTCAACCTGAGTTCTCCTGCTTTCAGGAAGTTCAAACTCAGAGTTCCTTTGAAGAAGAAGAAGAAGAAGATAGCTGCTTGAAGATCTTTATTTTATTATTTGTATCTTCTTGTAGTTTTTCCTTCAGAGCTTTCTGAAGAGTTTTCTGCACTGAAGCAAGACTTCACCTGGACATCTTTGAGCCAGGGGGAGCCTTGATTCTTTAGAGCTTTCTAGCTCAGTGCAAGCTTTTGTGCTTCTTTAATCTATTGCAAAATAGAGAAGACATCTTAACCTTCTTACCCCTCCTGTACAGGGTTATTACTCCCTTCAAAAGTATCCCTTGGTGGCAGGGCACCTGATCAAAAACCTGTGCTTGGTTTTTAGACACCTGATCAAAAGTCTAAAGGGTTTCTGGATCTACCTGAAGCAGATCCTGTTGGTGGCAGGGCACCTGATCAAAAATCTGAGTGGATTCCTACCGTGTGGGTAGAAGAGTGGACGTACCCAAGTTGTTTGGGGAACCACTATAAATTTCCTTGTGTCGTCTGGATTCACTTGTTTAATTCCTGCATTGTGGCTGTGAATAGATATAACTAGGATTGCTAGTTGCTGATTAGGTTTTCCAAGCCTTAACTGTAATTACAGTTAGCTTGAGTTTGAACACATCACTTGTGTTAGGCTTTAAGGTTAAATCAATATCTATAATCTTTTATTCCGCACTTCACTCCAAGGGAGTTGGGTAGACCATTAAGTTTTGTCTAGGGCAAAATTTGATAACTCTATTCACCCCCCCCCCCCCTCTAGAGTAGTATCTATCCCTTCACTTTCAGGGAAGAAGCTGTAAGCTCAGTCTTGGTTAGAGAAGAAGGGAAGAAGCAGCTACCCGTCTACTATGTGAGCCGAATCTTGAAAAAGGCGGAGCTCCGCTACCCCATCCTGGAGAAGCTGGCTTATGCCTTGGTCGTTTCGGCAAGGAAGCTCCGTCCGTATTTCCAAGCGCATTCGATTAAGGTTGTGACCGATCACCCTCTTCGCAAGGTCTTCGAGGGGGTGGAGCATTCGGGAAGGTTGGCAAAGTGGTCCATCGAGCTTAGCGAGTTCGACATTTCCTTTGTCCCAAGGCTCTCCATCAAAGCCCAGGCCGTGGCAGACTTTTTGGCGGATTATGTCACCGAGGCCAAGGAAGAAGAGCCGAGGTCGCAGGAAGCGTGGAGAATGATCGTCGACGGGGCTTCAGGAAGGCACTGCCTGGGAGGAGGTGTGGTGTTGGTAAGCCCCCAAGGGGTTACCATAGAACAGGCAGTGGCCTTCCACTTCCCTGTGACCAACAATCAAGCGGAGTATGAGGCCGTGATAGCCGGCCTTCGGTTGGCCAAGGAGCTGGAAATTCGGGATATAGAGGCCTTCACCGACTCGATGGTAGTTGCGTCACAAATCCGTGGGGAGTTTGAGGCTCGGGAGCCCACCCTCGCGAGATACTTATCCAAGGTAAGGACCATCATCGGAGGTTTCCGTTCCTTTTCTATTCAACATGTTCCCAGGGAGGAAAGCGTGGCAGCTGACCGGTTAGCAAAGTTCGGGCCTCGGGGTGGGGGCACCCTAACCGAACAATTTCGGCCGGCCATTGAAGAGGGGGAGTTGATGGAGGTATGTCGGCGGCCCTCATGGATAGATCCGTTAGTGACCTTCTTAACCACAGGAGAGCTGTCGGAGGAAGTCAAAAATGCAAAAAGCTTCAGGCACAAGGCGGCTCACTATCTGATGCTGGAGGGGAGATTGCATCGGAAGATGTTGTCAGGGCTCCTCGCGAGATGTGTAGCTGAGGAGGAAGTCCCTAAGATCCTGGAAGAGGTGCATTCTGGAGAGTGTGGCAGTCACTCAGGGGGAAGGACATTGGAGGCAAGGGTGATAAGGCAAAGATATTTTTGGCAGACCTTGAGGAAGGATACAGCTGATTTTGCAAAGAGATGTCTGAAGTGTTAGGTACATGCTCCCCTCCAGCTCTCGCCTGCCCAAAGGCTTCGAAGTATCACGGCACCATGGCCTTTCGCCATTTGGGGGATGGATCTAGTCGGGCCCTTTCCTCCAGCTAGCGGGCAAAGGAGGTTCCTCCTCGTTATGATTGATTACTTCTCGAAGTGGCTGGAAGTCAAAGCTCTAGCCAAGGTTACCTCTCAGGTCGTCAGGAACTTCGTTTGGGGGGAAATCATATGTAGACATGGGCTACCCCAAGCAATAGTGACGGACAACGGTCCCCAGTTCGCCAGCAAAGAATTCATCAGCTTCTGCACCCAATCGGGGATCGACCTCAGGTTCGCCTCTGTCCATCATCCTCGGAGCAATGGCCAGGTAGAAGCGGCAAACAAGATTATTGTCAACTTGCTCAAAAAGAAGGTGGAGAACCTGAAAGGTAACTGGGTGGAGCAACTCCCTTCCGTCCTGTGGGCCCTGCGAACAACTCCGAACACGACCACAAGGGAAACCCCCTTCAAGCTCTCTCATGGGTGCGAGGCAGTCCTCCCAGTGGAATTCGAGGTTCGGTCTCCGCGGGTCGCGACCGCAGGTGAAGGAAGCGAAGCTTGGAGGCAGGAGAACGAGGAAGGGTTGCGCCTCTCGCTGGACATGGCGGAAGAACTACGGGACGTCGCTGCCATCAGGCAAGAAGAGATAAAGCGGCGGATGGCCAAGTACTTCGATAAGCATATTCGGGTCAAGCAATTCGTCGAAGGGGCCCTTGTGCTGAAGAAGGTCGACGCAGCAGGGAGATCGGCCCCTGTTGGCAAGCTCAACCCTAGCTGGGAAGGGCCGTACATAATAGAGAAGGCTCTGGTTAACGGAGGTTACTACCTCCAGGATGTGGAAGGAAGGACCTTGAACAATACTTGGAGCGGTGATGATCTAAAGCGCTTCTACCCGTGAGGGGAAAGAAGGATTATAATATTGTAAATAATTATTGTCGTTTCAATAAGTTCATTTCGAAATATTGACTATCTCCAGGAATACAACCACAATGCTTTTCGTTTTAACCGGCTATGTCTTCTCATCTTAATGATAAAATAGGCCCGGTGGAAAGAAGCTTCATCAATACCCCGAGCTCGGCTCGGCCCCAGGTAGACCCGCTGCGCAGGCTCTCATCTAGCTGGCAGGTCTGAAGGCTCGCCTGTGGGGGAGAGGTTTGGAAATCTTCATCAATACCCCGAGCTCGGCTCGGCCCAAGGTAGACCCGCTGCGCAGGCTCTCATCTAGCTGGCAGGTCCGAAGCCTCGCCTGTGGGGGAGAGGTTTGGAAATCTTCATCAATACCCCGAGCTCGGCTCGGCCCCAGGTAGACCCGCTGCGCAGGCTCTCATCTAGCTGGCAGGTCCGAAGGCTCGCCTGTGGGGGAGAGGTTTGGAAATCTTCATCAATACCCCGAGCTCGGCTCGGCCCCAGGTAGACCCGCTGCGAAGGCTCTCATCTAGCAGGCAGGTCCGAAGGCTCGCCTGTGGGGGAAAGGTTTGGAAATCTTCATCAATACCCCGAGCTCGGCTCGGCCCTAGGTAGACCCGCTGCGCAGGCTCTCATCTAGCTGGCAGGTCCGAAGGCTCGCCTGTGGGGGAGAGGTTTGGAAATCTTCATCAATACCCCAAGCTCGGCTCGGCCCCAGGTAGACCCGCTGCGCAGGCTCTCATCTAGCTGGCAGGTCCGAAGGCTTGCCTGTGGGGGAGAGGTTTGGAAATCTTCATCAATACCCCGAGCTCGGCTCGGCCCCAGGTAGACCCGCTGCGCAGGCTCTCATCTAGCTGGCAGGTCCGAAGGCTCGCCTGTGGGGGAGAGGTTTGGAAATCTTCATCAATACCCCGAGCTCGGCTCGGCCCCAAGTAGACCCGCTGCGTAGGCTCTCATCTAGCTGGCAGGTCCGAAGGCTCGCCTGTGGGGGAGAGGTTTGGAAATCTTCATCAATACCCCGAGCTCGGCTCGGCCCCAGGTAGACCCGCTGCGCAGGCTCTCATCTAGCTGGCAGGTCCGAAGGCTCGCCTGTGGGGGAGAGGTTTGGAAATCTTCATCAATACCCCGAGCTCGGCTCGGCCCCAGGTTGACCCGCTGCGCAGGCTCTCATCTAGCTAGCAGGTCTGAAGGCTCGCCTATGGGGGAGAGGTTTGGAAATCTTCATCAATACCCCGAGCTCGGCTCGGCCCCAGGTAGACCCGCTGCGCAGGCTCTCATCTAGCTGGCAGGTCCGAAGGCTCGCCTGTGGGGGAAAGGTTTGGAAATCTTCATCAATACCCCGAGCTCGGCTCGGCCCCAGGTAGACCCGCTGCGCAGGCTCTCATCTAGCTGGCAGGTCCGAAGGCTCGCCTGTGGGGGAGAGGTTTGGAAATCTTCATCAATACCCCGAGCTCGGCTCGGCCCCAGGTAGACCCGCTGCGCAGGCTCTCATCTAGCTGGCAGGTCCGAAGGCTCGCCTGTGGGGGAGAGGTTTGGAAATCTTCATCAATACCCCGAGCTCGGCTCGGCCCCAGGTAGACCCACTGCACAGGCTCTCATCTAGCTGGCAGGTCCGAAGGCTCGCCTGTGGGGGAGAGGTTTGGAAATCTTCATCAATACCCCGAGCTCGGCTCGGCCCCAGGTAGACTCGCTGCGCAGGCTCTCATCTAGCTGGCAGGTCCGAAGGCTCGCCTGTGGGGGAGAGGTTTGGAAATCTTCATCAATACCCCGAGCTCGGCTCGGCCCCAGGTAGACCCGCTGCGCAGGCTCTCATCTAGCTGGCAGGTCCGAAGGCTCGCCTGTGGGGGAGAGGTTTGGAAATCTTCATCAATACCCCGAGCTCGGCTAGGCCCCAGGTAGACCCGCTGCGCAGGCTCTCATCTAGCTGGCAGGTCCAAAGGCTCGCCTGTGGGGGAGAGGTTTGGAAATCTTCATCAATACCCCGAGCTCGGCTCGGCCCCAGGTAGACCCGCTGCGCAGGCTCTCATCTAGCTGGCAGGTCCGAAGGCTCGCATGTGGGGGAGAGGTTTGGAAAGATTCATCAATACCCCGAGCTCGGCTCGGCCCCAGGTAGACCCGCTGCGCAGGCTCTCATCTAGCTGGCAGATCCAAAGGCTCGCCTGTGGGGGAGAGGTTTGGAAATCTTCATCAATACCCCGAGCTTGGCTCGGCCCCAGGTAAACCCGTTGCGCAGGCTCTCATCTAGCTGGCAGGTCCAAAGGCTCGCCTGTGGGGGAGAGGTTTGGAAATCTTCATCAATACCCCGAGCTCGGCTCGGCCCCAGGTAGACCCGCTGCGCAGGCTCTTATCTAGCTGGCAGGTCCGAAGGCTCTCCTGTGGGGGAGAGGTTTGGAAATCTTCATCAATACCCCGAGCTCGGCTCGGCCCCAGGTAGACCCGTTGCGCAGGCTCTCATCTAGCTGGCAGGTCCGAAGGCTCGCCTGTGGGGGAGAGGTTTGGAAATCTTCATTAATACCCCGAGCTCGGCTCGGCCCCAGGTAGACCCGCTGCGCAGGCTCTCATCTAGCTGGCAGGTCTGAAGGCTCGCCTGTGGGGGAGAGGTTTGGAAATCTTCATCAATACCGCGAGCTCGGCTCGGCCCCAGGTAGACCCGCTGCGCAGGCTCTCATCTAGCTGGCAGGTCCGAAGCCTCGCCTGTGGGGGAGAGGTTTGGAAATCTTCATCAATACCCCGAGCTCGGCTCGGCCCCAGGTAGACCCGCTGCGCAGGCTCTCATCTAGCTGGCAGGTCCGAAGGCTCGCCTGTGGGGGAGAGGTTTGGAAAGATTCATCAATACCCCGAGCTCGGCTCGGCCCCGGGTAGACCCGCTGCGCAGGCTCCCATCTAGCTGGCAGGTCCGAAGGCTCGCCTATGGGGGAGAGGTCTGGTTAGCTTCATCTAGTTGGTTGAAAGATATACGGGCAAGACTCTGGCCCGGACCGGAGGCAAGGCCCCAAAGATCTCGGTCCAAAAGGGTCTCGGCCCAAAAGGGTCTCGGCTGAAAGAAGCCTCGACTCGAAGGTCTCGGCTAGGGGGTTCTCGCAAAAGAAGGCTCCCTGGCAGACCTAGGCAAGATAGCTCAATCAATAGCGCAAGGCTCCTGCCCGGTCGATCCCCAAGGAAAGTTAACTTAAAGAGACTAAGGGTCTCGGCGGAAGCTCGCGCGGAAGCCACTCGGCTGACTAATCTACTCGTTCGAACACACACCGTCAATAAAAATAAAACACTGCATTATACTCAACGATTACAGGGGTTTAGAGCTTCTCGCTCGTTACAAAAGAATATCAAAAGCAAAAAGGCGCTTCACGGGGATGCGCTGTAATCCCCGCTGGTGCTCTCGCCAGAGTCCTCGCCAGAGCTCGCTTTGGACGTCTCGCCGACCTCGGTGGAAGACTTCGGAACATCTGAGGGAGGAGAGTCCGGCGTGCCCGGGGGCTTCGGCACTGGGTCGAATAGCCAGGGGAGGAGTTGGCGAGCATTGATGGTTGCGCCATCCTCCCGAAGCAGCTTCGCGTCTCGCAACGTCTCGATGGTCAACTTGACGGTGGCCTGAGCATTCGCCTGCAGCAGCTTGTCGATGTCGTACACCGAGAACTGGCGGCTCATCAGTCTTTCGTCAGGTGTTGGAGGTGGGCCTTTCGCCGCTTCTGCACGATGGAGTTGGTCCCTCAGCAGGACGTTCGCGTATCAAGCATCAGCCAACTCCTCACGAAGCGTCGCGGCTTGGGCGGAATCCTGTGAAGAAGAGATCAGCTCAGTGAATATCGCGCAAACAAGACTTCGAGAGGCGAGAGCAGGGGGTCGAGAAGATCTCGCTTACCTCGACGACGGGACGCAGAGACAACGCCTCTAGGGCTTTCGCCAACTCCTGGTGAGCATTCGCAAGCTCTGCCTCCGATGCGCGTGCTCGGGCCACCGCCTCTTCCCTCGCCTTGTACATGTCGGCGAAGTTCTTGTCGATGCTGATGCTTCGACGGGCGCACATATGCGCAAGCTCGAACCCGCGCAGTAGGGCCCGGATAGAATCGAAAGCCAGGAGTCGGGTGGGCATCTGGTCGAAGATGCTGGCGTCCTCTCGGCTGTAGAGGCCATAGCCAAGCGCGAAGGCTTCGCCAGTAACCTCCTCCCGCTCCACCCAACTGGGAAGGAGCGTTGAAACCTTGACCAGGTTGGCTTCGAGATCCCATTGGAGCAGGGGCTTCCCCTCGGCGTCGAGATGCTTCACGCCAAAGCCGTAATTTCTGTGCCCTTTTGGCACTTCCTTAGGCGGGGTCCGGGCGGAGGTCTCGATGACCGCTCCCTCTCCTCCCGCCGCGTCAGCGGTCGGTGGGTTCTCGCCGGCCTCGGTGCGCCTCCTGGCGGCAGCGCCCATCTCGTTGGCCCTCTGGAGCAATCCTTCGAAGGACTCGCCTGGGGCGGGAGGCTGGGCAGGCGAGACGGCCAAGCCCTTACCCTTATCCACAGCGGATGGCTTCGGCCTCTTCAGCGGTCGCGGGGCGGGAGCGGGGCCTTTCCGCTTCTGTGCTCCGGTCGACAAGGTTGGAGCAGGCTCATCTCGGCAGGCGGTAGCGCTAGCCTCCGCGAGAGCGAGAGAGCCTCTCGCGGCCAGACCCTCGGCACCTCGGGCTTCAGCAAAGGGTTGGCGCAGGGGGACCTCTCGCTCTACTGCAAAGTTAAAATACTTCAGCACAAGAAGATCCTTGACAAGGGATTGAGCCTGGGGCGAGACCGTACCATCGCCCGGGTGGACAGGTGGAAGGGAGTCGACGTCTCGCCTGAGGAAGAGAACGTCAAACTCCTTGGTCCCAAAGAATTCTAGGATTGCGCTCTCGCGCGATCCCAGGGTAGGCGGTTTGTAGGCGGCGTTCTCATATTGAACAGGCTGAAGCGGGACGTTGCCGAAGTCCCCGCTGACATAGACGAACTTCTCGCCCCAGTGATGATGCTTGTTGGCGAGACCGGTGGTCTTGAGCAGCTGCCCGGAGAAGAAGACCACCCCTCCCTTGGCGCGGAAGTTGAACAACTTCCGGAAGATTGCCAAACTGAACTCAATTCTCTCGGATCGCATGTAGCATATGAATGCTACAAGGATCGCGACTGAGTTCGGGTTCAGTTGGGCGGGAACCACCCCATAGTAGCGGAGAGCAAGCCGAACCTCCGGCCAAAGAGGAAGGCGGAAGCCCACCTCGAAATGCTCGAGGGGGATGGCGAGCTCTCCCGCCTCCGGAGTATTCACCTTCTCGTGATTACCCGGGTTCCGCGCCGAGAAGCCGGCGGGAATGTAGCGGCTGACGATCAAGTTATATTCATCTAAGGTGAGCGTGCAGGAAGGGAAGAGGTGTTTTCGAAAGGCTTCCGCGCAGTGGGCGCGACCCTCGTTCTCGCCAGGCATAGTGGGTTTGCAAGTGAGAGCGAGAGCTGAAGGAAGTTGAAAGCGGAAGCAAGAACGCGAGAGCAAGAAAAGGGGGTTGAGATTCCGGATCGGAGAAATAAATGCGGTTGGTAGGCATCCCTATTTATAGGGAACCATGATCATGGCGGCTCCGTCCAATAGAGAGAGAAAATGACGGCGGAGCGCAGCTGTCACGATCTGAACCGGCGGCGCCTCGGTTTTCCCCCTCAGAATGACAGCAGTCGACGATTGTCTCTCATAGGCGCGAGCCTCTTGGTTTTGGCGCAAGCTTCTTAGCTTTGGCGCAAGCGACCTAATTCTAGCAGGTTCTTAAAATTCATAGCGTAAAGAGGGGAGAAATAAGTAATAGCGTGCTCTCGCGGCCGAGAGCTAGACAAAGTTAACAATAGCAGTTATTACATTCGTTAAGGGTACACGGAGGAAGGGAAGGCTAAAGAGGAAGAAGGGGCGAGACCTAGAAGAACTAATACGGCTCCCAGCGCCATCGCCCTCGTTCTCGCCGCCTGGTTCGCAGAGGGGCCAGCAGGTTGAAGTAAGAGGACAGCGTGGTGCACCCCAGGTTGATCCACCTAGCGTGATCCCGGATCTGCGTGATGCATCTCCCTGGCGAAGACTTGGCGGAAGGTCCTCCCGGCCGATCAGCCTCGCCCAAGAAGAAATCCCGTTCCAGGGCCTCCAGCCTTTGTTCCACGGACTCGCGGAACGCTCTTGCCGTGGCAGCATGGGCGCGGTCTCGCCGGATGAGCTTGGCCAAAATGGCCGAGATCTTCTTCCTCCGCTCCTTCGCGTTCCCGGCGCCGTTCAAGGTTTCCTCTATCTCGCCAGACGAAGGAGGAAGGGAATCGTCTCCCTCCTCTTCTTCGTCTTCTTCTTCTTCTTCTTCTTCTCCTTCTCCCTCCTCATTAGCTCCCGGCCGAGAGCCGGGGTCCCCTGCGAAAAGTGCGCTCAAGGTCATGATTAAGGCTTAATGATCAGTCGACAAAAGTATCTCACATACCTGTAGCCGGGCGAGAGCCATTGACTGGCAACAGATGAGAAGGCCCGACCCCTCCGTCGGTACCATAAAGAAGGTGGAGAGGCTTACCCTGCCCTGGGCGAAAGGGTTCACGCACAGGGGTCCCGGCCAGGCCGGAAGCGTGGAGAGGGTTGTCCTCTCCCAAGGGATGATCAGCATCCTTAGGGGTAGTGAAGGGCTCGAGGGACACCCATCCCGCCAGCAGGGCGGGATTTGCCATAGAAGAAAGCGCCGCACCGGTTCTCGCTCCATCTTCCCGGGTGGCGAAACCCGGGAGAGCGGAAGCTGGCTCTGCGAGAAGGCAGTTCAGAAAGGGAAAGGCATGATTGAATTAGCGAGAAGTAGCGGAAAGCGTACCTATCACCTGGGTCCCGGCCGGAGGAATTTCCTCCGAGACCTTCGTTAGATCCTCGGGAGGGGGAGCTGACAAATCGGGGGGAATCAGGGAGGACCCGGCGTCGTCGTTAGGAAGGGATTCCTGCGAGAGGCCACGTTAGTTGTCGGGCCTGTAGCGTAAGCATCTCGGTAAGCTTGGCCGGAAGGCATACCTTCTGCGGGGAGGGGGCCTCCGCGGGATTGGGAGTAGGAGAAGGTGGGTCCCTGTTCTCGCAAGCAAGGTCTCGCCGGACCACCTTCGCTTTTCGTTTTCCCTTTTTATTTTTCGGCTCCGAAGGACCGGCGTTTGGAGATTTCCTCGATAGCTTGGGCGCCACACCAGCACAGTTAGCCAAGGCTCGCGCTTGAGCCGCGGCCAGCCGATCCTGAAGGTCCGGCGGAAGTGGCTAGCCGGCGCGCTTAGCATGCATCTTGGTCTCGCACAGAAAGCCCCAGGCGAGAGCTCAGTAAAGAAGTAGTGGATCAGAGGCAAGACTTATGGCCACCCGACGGCGTGTATTTATAGCCGTAGTGGGGCCCGCCAAAAGTTTCTATTGGCAGTCAGGCACGTGTCCAGCGAATATTTTGGGGGTTGGACTTGTCTTGTCGAGCGCAGAGCTAGCTCGAAAAGAGCGGGGATTGTGTACAACCCCATATTCGCTGGGTAGGACCCAGAAGACAGACTTCAGGGGTCGGTGTTGGGCTAGTTCCGGGTTAGCCCAAGGGCAGACTAGCAGAGTTCTCTCCCTTAGGGAGCTCCCGCCAACCGGTAGGGCGGGAAGGCTAAAGAGCTCCCGCTGGGAAGGAACTCTCCCTGGGGGCGAGCGAGAGGGCGTTGAGAGAGCTCCACTCGCCCAGCGCCGCGTCCAGCGATAGTGGCATCAAGAATTCCGGGAGCGAGAACCCTCTCGGCGGGAGATCTCGCCAGGATAAGCCAAGCCGGGGCTCAGCGAGAGCCTTCTTGTCCAGGGTTCTCGCCAAGCAGGTCCAGGTGGTGGGGCCCAACCCCCAGGAAAAGATTATTTTGATATTATTATCCCCGGGTAAAATTACCTGTATGCCCCCAGGATGACAGCGGGATCTGGCTATTGGCAGACCCTCCGGGGGTGTTTCAGTATTTTCAGGTCAGGGAAAGACTATAAAAAGACCCATGGGGGCTCTTTGGAAGGCAGGCTTTTTCATTATTCTCCAACTCTAGTGCTTTCTGAAGAGCTCCCAGCCCGGCATTTGGATTTGGAGGGGAAGCTCTCAGAGATCTTCCGGGTGTGAGGTGGCACCTCCCAGCTGAGGCTTTGGGTCAGTCTTAGAACCTTAGCAGCCAGTCAGGGGTCGAGATTTGGGAGAAGTAGGCGTTGGCTACATTCGTTGGGGTCAATTTTGGCTTCAACACCACCAACTGATCTGCTTCAGGTAGATCAAGTAGACCCTTTGAGCTTTTGATCAGGAGCTCAAAATCCAACACAAGTTTTTGATCAGGTGCCCTGCCACCAAGGGTTCACTTTTGAAGGGAGTAATAACCCTTTGTACAGGAGGTTGAGAGAGTTAAGGTTTCTTCTCTATTGTTAAACAGATTAGAGAAGCTAGTGGATTACACAGAGCTAGAAAGCTCTAAGGAATCAAGGCTCCCCCTAGCTTAGAGAATATCCAGGAAGGAGTCTTGCTTCAGGGTGCAGGAACTCTTCTGAACTTAGACAAAGAACTGTCTTGGGGTTCTGAAGGAGAAGCTTGAAGAAGAATCTTGATTTGGAAAAGGTGTTCTTCTTCAAACAGCTTCCTTTCTTCTTCTTCTTCTTCTAAAAGCCTCTGAGTGAAAGTCTTCCTGTGAGCAGGATGAACTCAGGATGAAGAAGAATGCTGAAGAGATTTGATCTTCTCAGTTGAATGTGAATTTTTGAGAGCTGTGGAACTTTCTTGTATATTTTCTTGTATCTGTGTCTTTTTTCTTTCAAAAGAATGCTCTTTATATATGAGCCTTTGCAACGGCTCTAATTTGAGTTTGAATTTTGTCTTCTTTTGAAATCTGCAAACTGGGCTGCAAATAGCACAAAGCAAAAGTATATCCTGCAGGCAGACATGCTATAAGGGGATAAAGCTTTCTAAGAAGCTGCATATCCAATCTGATAAAAGGGTGCAAGAAAAAGGTCACATCAGAAAGAACTCTTTACGGCCAGAGAAGACTTTCTGAGTCTAACGGCTATAAAGGACAGCCTGGCAGATAAAGCAGAAAATATATTTCAACTAATAAGACAAAACACTTTGTCAGATAAAGATTGGCTCATGCATAAGGAATGGAGCAGAGATTGCCTGGAAATAATAGCATAAATTTACTGAAATAATATGCCAAATAAATCTGAAATAAATCACAGCATAGAAAGAGACAAAATTACTAAAGACATACAGCAGAACGTCGAACGACCCTCGGAGATCATCGACCGAAGCACAGAGATCGTCGACCTATCAAACAGATAGTCGAATGATACAGATAGTCGAACTACCAAAGCAGATAGTCGAACTACCACAGCAGATAGTCGACCTATCAGAACAGATAGTCGAGCTATCAGATAGTCGACCTCTCAAGATAGATAGTCGAGCTATCAAGCAAAACAGATAGTCGACCTATCAAACAGATAGTCGAACTATCAAAGAAAAACAGATAGTCGACCTATCAAACAGATAGTCGAACTATCAAAGAAAACAGATAGTCGACCTATCAAACAGATAGTCGAACTATCAAAGAAAACAGATAGTCGACCTATCAAATAGATAGTCGAACTATCAAAGAAAACAGATAGTCGACCTATCAAATAGATAGTCGAACTATCAAAGAAAATAGATAGTCGACCTATCAAACAGATAGTCGAACTATCAGATAGTTGAACTATCCAAGCAGATAGTTGAACTATCAAGAAATCTGTCTGGTCAAAAGAAGTCGAGCGGGGTTCGACGATCGGCGAGGCAGATTCCACAGAACGTCGATCTAACAAGAGTTGAACTAACTCAGAGATAGGCGATCTGCTGACAGACAAACGTCGACCAACTGATAGGCGATCGTCGAACAGTCGATAGACGATAGTCGAGCGGCATTCGACCATAGTCGAACCAAAAATAACTTAACCAAATTTTCATCTGGATAAGTGAAAACTCTACAACTAGAGCAAACTAACTAAACAACTAACCTTTGACCATAGATAAATCTTGGGTCAAGAGACTAAAAGAGAAGACTGAACTCAAAACCAAACTAGGGTACCAATAATCTCCCTCTATTTGAGTTAAGTCTCTCAACAACAAAACACACAATAAACTACTAGAAATAAATAAAATACAGGAAGGGAAATATTTAAGCAGCAGAGAGCATCAATCAAACAGACAAATAAATAACTGTCAATCAATGAAAGTTAAGAGGCATCAGAATCAGGTTTAGATACAGATGAACTAGGAAGAAAAGAAATTTTCCTAAAAGGGTCTAAAGCTTCTTTCTTCGATAGCTTTAGATCTTGCTCTCCAATAATTTTAGATTCTGATGTCCTTAGAACAACTACTTCAGGATGCTTTTCCATATATTTTGAAGGGTCAAATACCTCAGGTCTAACCTGGAATTTATCAAGCTCCTTCTTTCTGAATTTAGACATTGTCGTTAATCCTGTAGTATCTTTACCTTCAGCTTTGGCTTTTCTAATCTGGGCTGATCCAACTAGCTCAAGAAATCTAGCCATCCTGAAATCAGGATCAAGCTCTTAACTTTCATACACATTTTCACAAGTTGGATCTACAGGTTTCACAGCTTTAAATTTAATAGAAAGATCTAACAGGCTTTCAGCTGGCTCTTTATTTTCCTGAATAACTAGAGAAGAAGGAGGAGCAAACTCAGTAAATTTCTTACTCGATTTTTCAGAGAAAATAACTCTTTTACCTTCTGAAACAGTTTTCTTTGCATGATCTGGCTTTGAAGAAGATATGCTCTTGGTTTCTTTGGAAGGAGGAGGAGAAAAGGTTGGTTTCTGATAAACTACCTCCTTCACTTGTTCTCTTGCAACAGCATCATGCCTTTGGTATCCAGATTGCGATCTGCCTTGATATCCTTGATTGCTTTTCCTTTGAGAAGATTGGGATGGAGTAAACCTATCAGACGGGGCAGAAGGGTTTGCAGACAAATTGCCAGAAGCTCCTGCACTGGGAGGTGGAGGAGGAGGACCTCTAGGGGTCCATTTTGGAGCAGGACTGTCACACCTTTTAGATTTCTTTCTTAACTTTTGCTGATTCTTTGAGAATCCCATCCAATGCTGAAACTCTTTGGACTTGGGATCAATTCCTTTTAAGATATAATAAGGAATATCATTGTCAGGGTTTGGAGGAGGAAGAGCCACAACTTTTCTTTTCTTTTTGGCAGATTTCTTTCTCTTGGATTCTTCAGAGTCATCAGAATCATCCTCATCCTCAGAGTTTGATGAAGGAGGATGATCATAAGGATCAAACGCTTCTTGCACATCTTTTTCTTTCTCTTTTAAAGTAACTTTTTCTTTCTCTTCTTCCAAGGCATCCTGTGCCAGAAGAGTGTCTAGATCCAGTCCTGGGGTGTCATCCCAGACTGTAGACTTTTCCACTTGAATTTCTGAAACATTCTTTTGATCAACTGTAACTGTCATGGAGACCAGTTCTTTTTGCACAACTAACTGAGCTGGTTGAGCAGCCTCAAGATCTTGAACATCAGGTTCTGGATCAACTAGAACTTCTAGAGCAGGTTGATGAACAAGTTCTTGGACAGCTAACACTTCTTCCACTATATCTGTAGTATCATGAACACAAATTTGCTAAATGAAATTGTATCATTCCTTCTAGGTATTCTCATACTAACATGTCAGTTATCAAGTCTAGAAAATGAGTAAAAGAATTACCTTCAGGATTTTCCTTAGAATGTCCTAACTCCCATAATTCATCTAGAAAGGAGGTAATGACTCCTTCTAGGTAGAGGGCAACTAGGGGAGTGGAGAATTCTTCTAGGCAGACTTTGACAACAAATTCAGTTTTCATTATAGCATCAAAAATATCTTTTTCAGACAGTGGAGGTACTGTTTCTTCTATCTCTTTTTCTGTATCTGCTGGAGGATCTGCTGGAAGAGAGGCCAGGGGCAGTTCAGAGGCATCTTCATAGAGCATCTCCCCCTGCTTGATTTCAGTGGAAACTGAAACCAGGCCCCTAGATGAAGAGGGCTCAGCAGATTTGGAGAGGGCTTGGATGGAGGTAGTCAGGGAAGAGATGGAGGATACAAGGGGAGCAATTGCTTCTTCAATCATGATTTTGATTGAAGGAGTAATTAACTCCAATATGCTTGAGATGAAGGCTGGGGTGATTTCAAATGAAGGTGGGGGAATCACAGTAGATGGATGAACAGCAGGGATGGTGTATTCTTGATGAGATGGAGAGTGAACTGGAGAATGATGGGTGGATGCAAGAAGATCAATATAATCTGAATGAGGAATTGGGGACTGAGGAGGAGTGGATAGCTCAGAAGCCAATAAATCAAAACTAGGATGAGATATCCTAGCAAGATGAGAAGGGAGTGGAGAAGCTGGTGGTGATGCATGGAGAATTATGGAAGAATCAAGAAGATGAGATGCAGAAGATGGAACTTCAACTGAAGTAGATGGAACTGAAGTAGATGGTGGCACTTCAGTGGATGGTAATGCAGAAGAAGTGGATGGAACGGAGAGATTGGCTGAGCCTGCTTCTTGAAGGAGGGGAGTGACTGAAGCAGTCCTTGTGCTCTCAGATGCAACTGGAGCAACCCCTGCTGGAGCGGGCTTCAGAAAGCTCCTTTTCCATTTGACAAACAGGGTTGGGTCCATCTTTTTGCTGGCATTGATGGATGTAGAAACTGAGACCAACATATGGGGATATTTCTCTTTTAGAAATATCCCAAGCACCCTACCCAGGGTGACTTCCTTCTTGCTATTCTTTTTCCTTATCAAATCAAACAAAACTCCTGCCCAATTAATCTGCTTCTTGTACACAATGGCACACATCAGGGCAAACTGTTGCCTGGTTATATTATCATGGGCAGAGTGCTTTCCCAGAAGCACTTTCCCGACTAGTTCAGCAAGGAACTTTATCTTCAACGGAAAGTTCACCTTTAGCAGCTTAGAAGGAATGCCATTGGCATGTCCTAGTTCAGTCAACATTCTCCCAAATTCTGGGGTATCTTGCTCATAATCCTCTTCCCCATTCAATAATCCAAAAATTTTAGTTAAAATGGCGGGAGTCAAAATTACCTCTTCTCCGCCTATCGTTCCGGTCATAGAGTCGTCATTGGAGGATGAAGTGAACGCCCATTCTTTAATCTCCTGGACGTTTATCTTTATTCTTGTGGACATGAACTTTTCCAATCCTTGATCTTTGCAGAGGTTGAGGATTTCCACTATCGCAGACTCACAGTAGCTGAAAGAATCAAAGTCCACGCTGAAACCAACATCGAACTTCACCACGGACAGGACGGCTGGAGCAATCGCCATCGAAGGGGTTGGAGAAGGCGAGAGAGACGACGAAGGCAAAATGGCAGAAATCGCGAGACAGGGAGCAAGCAGAAAGACGGGATGCGAGAAGATGCTCTCCGTCGACGATAAAAAGAACGATCTCTTAACCTAGGTCGACCATCGATTTTATATTAAACCAGCAATCGTCGATCTATTTTAAAAGATACCAGAGACTATGGTCGAACGGTCGTTCGACGATCGTTCCTGAAGCAGAGTAGTCGATCAATCGTTCGACTATTTCTGTCTTCACAAACAACAAGCTGTCGTCAACCATAGATCGACGATAGGCTCGACCTGTTCGACGATCTTCGAACGTCGGTCGACGATCTTCAAGCAGATAAGCCATAATCAACCATAGGTCGACAATAGGCTTGATCCGATCGACTATCTTCGAACATCGTTCGACGATCTTCAAACAGGTTTCAACAAAGGCAGACGTCACACTTAGTCTTTTCCATTAATCATGCCCAGTTGAACCAAAAAGAACAGATACTTCTGTTCATCTAAGGGCTTGGTGAAAATATCACCTCTCTGAAGGTCAGTGGATATGAACTCAAGGCTGATCTTGTTCTTTTCCACACAATCTCTCAGGAAATGGTGTATAATCTCAATGTGCTTGGTTCTAGAGTGGTGCACAGGATTTTGTGCAATGGAGATAGCACTGGTACTGTCACACATGATTTTTGTGTTCTTGTTTGTGTACCCATAATCCAAAAGCTGGTTTTGAATCCACAGGATCTGTGAACAACAACTAGCAGCTGCTATATATTCAGCCTCTGCAGTTGAAGTTGAGATAGAAGCCTGCTTCTTACAGAACCAAGAGACCAATCTCTCTCCCAAGAACTGACAAGTTCCTGAGGTACTTTTCCTGTCAACTCTACAACCAGCATAATCAGAATCAGAGTATCCAATCAACTAAAATTCTGATTCAGCTGGGTACCATAGTCCTAGATTTGGACATCCCTTCAGGTATCTCAAGATTCTCTTGAGAAGAATCAGATGAGATTCCTTGGGGTTGACCTGGAATCTAGCACATATGCATGTAGCAAACATTATATCTGGCCTACTTACAGTTAAATACATTAGGGAACCAACAATGGCCCTATAATTCTTTTGATCAACTGGCTTGCCCTGATCATCAGAATCTATAACTACATTAGTAGCCATAGGTGTATACATTGCTGAAGCATCAGCCATCCCAAACTTCTTTACCAATTCCTTGGCATATTTGGATTGGGAGATGAAGATGCCATCAACATCTTGCTTTACTTGGAGACCAAGAAAGTAAGACAGCTCACCCATACTACTCATCTCAAACTTAGAATGCATCAAGTCAGAGAACTTTTTGCACAGTTTGGGATCAGTGGAACAAAAAATAATATCATCCACATACACTTGAACTAACAGGATTGTGTCCTTGTGGTGCTTGACGAAAAGGGTTCTATCAACTACTCCCCTAACAAAGTTGTGCTCTAACAGGAAACTAGCTAGTCTCATACCAGGCTCTGGGTGCTTGTTTGAGTCCATAAAGAGCTTTTTGCAACTTGAAAACATGTGAGGGCTGAGTTGAAGAAACAAACCTAGGAGGTTGTTCAACAAATACCTCTTCCTTTAGCTCACCATTTAGAAAGGCACTTTTGACATCCATCTGAAAGACCTTAAACTTCATATAGGCTGCATAGGCTAGAAAGATCCTTATTGCCTCTAGCCTTGCAATAGGAGCAAAGGTTTGGTCATAATCTATACCTTCCTCCTGTCTGTATCCCTGAGCTACAAGCCTAGCTTTGTTCCTTACAATAATTCCATTTGCATCCAACTTGTTTCTAAACACCCACTTGGTGCCTATGATCAGTTGGCCTTTAGGTCTTGGAACCAAAGTCCATACTTTACATCTTTCAAACTGATTGAGTTCCTCTTGCATAGCAATGATCCAGTGGAGATCTAGCTCAGCATCTTTAATGGTGAGGGGCTCAACCTGTGAAAGGAAACAAGCATGCATCACATCCTGTCTTAATTGATGTCTTGTTTGAACACCAGCTGATATGTCTACAATCACTTGAGATGTAGGATGATCTCTAAGTGTGACAACATCAGCAGGTGTGATGTGATCTTCAGCAACAGTTGAGATTAATTCCTTAGGAGGAATTGGATCTACTATTGGTGGTACAGCAACAGCTTCGGCAAAGTCTTCATCACTGTCTGAATCAGTGATATGAAGAGTTGATAGATGGAGAATCTCTTGAGTGACATCTTTACTAGATTCTGGTACCTGCAATGAACTTAAGGAAGGGAAAGTTTTCTTCTCCTTGTAAAACATCTGAGATTCATCAAAGGACACATGCACAGATTCCTCAATTTTAGAAGTTGATTTATTAAATAACCTATAAGCTTTGCTTACTTGTGAATATCCAAGAAAAATTCCCATTGAAGCTTTTGCTTCAAACTTTCTAAGGTATTCTTTATTATTGTTATGAATGTATACTACACAACCAAATACTCTAAAATAATTAATTATAGGTTTCTTTCCTTTAAGCAACTCATAAGGAGTTTTACACTTAAGCTTGTGTATAAGACTTCTGTTCAAGACATAATTAGCTGTGCTAACAGCTTCTGCCCAATAGGAAAGAGGCATATTAGCATCTGCAACAGTGTTCCTGCAGCTTTAATCAGGGTTCTATTTTTCCTTTCCACTACTCCATTTTGTTGGGGAGTTCTAGGAGCAGAGAAGCTATGTTTGATACCTTCTTTCTCACAGAATTCTTGCATGAGAAGAGACTCAAACTCAGTACCATGATCACTTCTGATCAAGGCAACATGAGTAGAATACTCAGTCTGCACACACAGTAGAAAATCTGTAAGAACTTTGAAGTTATCAGCCTTAGTTCTCAAGAAGAACACCCAAGTGAACCTAGAGAAGTCGTCTACAATTACTAAAGTGTAATACTTCCCTCCTAGACTCTGTACATTTATTGGGTCAAAAATGTCCAAATGTAATAGATACAGGATTCTAGGTGAATCACTTTTATTTACAGATTTAAAGGAATTTTTGGTTTGCTTGCCTAATTGACAAGCCTTGCATAGGCTCTCCTTCTTGTAGGGGCAAGAAGGTAAACCTCTAACAAGGTTGTATTTAGATAACCTAGATATGTTCTTGAGGTTAACATGACTAAGCCTTTTATGCCATAAGGTGTTGTTATTTGTTACTTCATTAAATAAGCAGATTTCAAAATGGGTTGAATTAAAATCTACTAAATAAATATTATCTTGTCTAATACCTACTAACACAACATTACTATTTAAAGTAATATTACAAAGAGTGTTAGTGAACGATACCTGATATCCTGCATCACATAACTGACTTACTGAAATAAGGTTATGCTTCAGTCCAGTTACATATGCAACCCTTTTGAAAGTTACTGCTCCAATGGTAATCCTACCATATCCTTCAGTTTGACCACAGCTAGAATCCCCAAAGATCACCTTTGGTCCAAGCTTGGCCTTGAACTTTGACAGATTTTCTTTATTCCCTGTCATATGTTTGGAGCAACCACTATCCAAATACCACTTGTCCTGAGTGATAGGATAGGTCTTCACCTGCAGTGAGTTAAGTTAAACATTGTGGACCCAGGTAACCTTGGGTCCATTATTCTTCACATAATGAAAACTAGAAATAAAAGAATAAGCAGGTTGGGGTTTATAACCTAAAGGGTAAGATCTCCTAGGTGGGATGCTCCATGCAGTTAATGGGTCCACAAACCTAGGGTTTCTATTCATATTAAGGTTTCTAAGGTTCTGGTGGTAATTTTGAAATTCATATTGAAAACGTCGATCGGCGTTCGACGATGGATGCTCAGATCGTCGAGCTTCGTTCGACCACTGAGCCTGCGATCGTCGAGCAGCGTTCGACGCTTTTTGTAGTTCTTTAAACTTTTGCTTTCTCTTTTCTCTCTTAGCTTTGTTTAAGGCTTGATTAACTTGTCTTACTTGCTCAGTGTTCTTTATCCCATCAGCTGAAATAAAGTTCACTGGAGTTGAAAGATGATTTTTAAGAATAATTGGGGGTTCACAAGATGAAGCTCCTAAGCCTAGCTTATTATTTCCTGACCTAGTGTTTGTCATGCTGGTGATTTCTAACAGCTTAAGGCTTCTACCATTTAATGATTCTTCTAATCTCTTGGACTTTGCTAGTTCATTTTTAAGAAACTTTATTTCTTCACTAGATTTAGTGAGTTCTGCTTCTAACCTAGCATTTTCAATAGAAATAGATTCTGATTCTACTAACTTATTTCTAAGTTCTTTAATCTCCTTTTCTGAACTAATTAAATCTAAGCAAAGGGATTTAAACTCAGTTTTAAATTCAGAAGAAGAAAAGTCATATGAAGACAATACCTGATCTTCTGTAGGCATTTCATCATCATCTTCAGAGCTCTCTGCAGCTGAGTGATTGCTGCAGGCATCAATAGCCATAAGGCAGATTTCCTTTGCCTTCTTATCTTCCTCATCCTCACTGGCGCTTGAGGAGGAGGATTCCTCATCTGAATCACTCCAAGTTTCAGCAACAAATCCCTTCTCCTTTTTCTTGTTTTTGTAGGAGGACTTGGAGTGTTTCCTGTGATGTTCTTTTTTTCCTTTCTCTTTTCTTTGCTCTTTTCCTCTGGACACTCTGGTAGAATGTGTACAGGTTTCCTGCAACCATAACAAATGATTTCTTTAGCAGGAGATCTATCATACCTTGGTTTATCTTCATATCTTGAAGATTTCTTTCTGAAGTCTTTTCTTCCCATCTTGAGAAACCTTTTGACAAAGAGTGCCATCAGCTCCTCATTAGATTGGCTTCCTTCAGAAGCATCAGCAGCTTTGAGAGCAAGAGTTTGCTCTTTTCTTGCTGGAGTTGGAGTCTTTGCTTCATCCTCAGCTTCCCTGGTCTTCAGCACTTGCTCAAAAGACTTGAGCTTGCCAAGGAGAGCTTCAGTTGAGATTTCAGTTGTACTTCTGGCCTCCTTGATAGGCCAGATCCTAAGATCCCATGTGCTGGGGAAGCACATCAGTATCTTATCATTGACCTCTGTCAATGTAATTTCCTTATCAAGAGTTCTCAGCTTATTGATGATTGAGCTGAGTCTGGTGTACATGGCTTCAACTGATTCAGCTTCAGTTTTCTTGAAGTTTTCATACTGGGATATAAGGTTGGACCTTCTGTCCTTCCTTTCATCAGCTGAACCAACTACAATCTGGTTCAGTGAGTCCCACATGGCTTTTGCAGAGGTGCAGTCAGCCACTTTCTGGAAAATTTCATCAGACATAGTCTGAGCCAGAATGTTCATAGCTTTGACATCAGCTATCTTTGCCTTCTTGTAGGCATCATTGTAATTTGGAGGAGGCACTGCACTTAGATTTGTAGATGTTGTAGCAGTGGTTGCAGCAGGCGGTGCTGGAGGTCCTGTCAAAATAGAAGAGAAAATATCTTCATCAATAGAGTTCATATATAATCTTTTTCATGCCTTCCAGATGCTAAACTTAGCTAAGTTGCATGCTGGAGGTCTGGTGCTAGAGTAATCCTTGGACTGGGTCATGAAGTGAATATCTATAAGCTTGGTATCTATCAGGATCTTGTGACTCGGGTGTTAGCCTGTACAGTCAGACAACCTCCCTCTGATACCAATTGAAAGTGAGGATAGATACAACTCTAGAGGGGGTGAATAGAGTATTCAAAAATTAGGACACCCTACTCAACTCCCTTAGAGTTAATTTGCGGAATGAGTTTATAGATATTGATAACCCTAGAGCCTAACACAAAGTGTAGTGTACAAGAGAGAGCTAACTGTAATTACAGTAAAGCTTGGGATCCTATCACAGCAACTAGCAATCCTAGTTATTTCTACTCACAGCCACAGTGCAATAAATTAAATAAGCAGCACAGACGACACAAGAAATTTTATAGTGGTTCCCTCTAAATAGGAACGTCCACTCTTCTACCACCCTGGTAGGAATCCACTACAGGTTTTTGTTCAGGTGCCCTGCCACCAACTGATCTGCTTCAGGTAGATCAAGTAGACCCTTTGAGCTTTTGATCAGGAGCTCAAAATCCAACACAGGTTTTTGATCAGGTGCCCTGCCACCAAGGGTTCACTTTTGAAGGGAGTAATAACCCTTTGTACAGGAGGTTGAGAGAGTTAAGGTTTCTTCTCTATTGTTAAACAGATTAGAGAAGCTAGTGGATTGCACAGAGCTAGAAAGCTCTAAGGAATCAAGGATCCCCCTGGCTTAGAGAATATCCAGGAAGGAGTCTTGCTTCAGGGTGCAGGAACTCTTTTGAACTTAGACAAAGAACTGTCTTGGGGTTCTGAAAGAGAAGCTTGAAGAAGACTCTTGATTTGGAAAAGGTGTTCTTCTTCAAACAGCTTCCTTTCTTCTTCTTCTAAAAGCCTCTGAGTGAAAGTCTTCCTGTGAGCAGGATGAACTCAGGATGAAGAAGAATGCTGAAGAGATTTGATCTTCTCAGCTGAATGTGAATTTTTGAGAGCTGTAGAATTTTCTTGTATATTTTCTTGTATCTGTGTCTTTTTTTCTTTCAAAAGAATGCTCTTTATATATGAGCCTTTGCAACGGCTCTAATTTGAGTTTGAATCTTGTCTTCTTCTGAAATCTGCAAACTGGGCTGCAAATAGCATAAAGCAAAAGTATATCCTGCAGGCAGACATGCTATAAGGGGATAAAGCTTTCTAATAAGCTGCATATCCAATCTGATAAAAGGGTGCAAGAAAAAGGTCACATCAGAAAGAACTCTTTACGGCCAGAGAAGACTTTCTGAGTCTAACGGCTATAAAGGATAGCCTGGTAGATAAAGCAGAAAATATATTTCAACTAATAAGACAAAACACTTTGTCAGATAAAGATTGGCTCATGCATAAGGAATGGAGCAGAGATTGCCTGGAAATAATAGCATAAATTTACTGAAATAATATGCCAAATAAATCTGAAATAAATCACAGCATAGAAAGAGACAAAATTACTAAAGACATACAGCAGAAAGTCGAACGACCCTCAGAGATCGTCGACCGAAGCACAGAGATCGTCGACCTATCAAACAGATAGTCGAACGATACAGATAGTCGAACTACCAAAGCAGATAGTCGAACTACCACAGCAGATAGTCGACCTATCAGAACAGATAATCGAGCTATCAAGATAGATAGTCGAGCTATCAAGCAAAACAGATAGTCGACCTATCAAACAGATAGTCGAACTATCAAAGAAAAATAGATAGTCGACATATCAAACAGATAGTCGAACTATCAAAGAAAACAGATAGTCGACCTATCAAACAGATAGTCGAACTATCAAAGAAAACAGATAGTCGACCTATCAAACAGATAGTCGAACTATCAAAGAAAACAGATAGTCGACCTATCAAACAGATAGTCAAACTATCAAAGAAAACAGATAGTCGACCTATCAAACAGATAGTCGAACTATCAGATAGTTGAACTATCCAAGCAGATAGTTGAACTATCAAGAAATCTGTCTGGTCAAAAGAAGTCGAGCGGGGTTCGACGATCTGCGAGGCAGATTCCACAGAACGTCGATCTAACAAGAGTTGAACTAACTCAGAGATAGACGATCTGCTGACAGACAAACGTCGACCAACTGATAGACGATCGTCGAACAGTCGATAGACGATAGTCGAGCGGCGTTCGACCATAGTCGAACCAAAAACAACTTAACCAAATTTTCATCTGGATAAGTGACAACTCTACAACTAGAGCAAACTAACTAAACAACTAACCTTTGACCATAGATAAATCTTGGGTCAAGAGACTAAAAGAGAAGACTGAACTCAAAACCAAACTAGGGTACCAACAGTTGTCTAACTAGAATTCCTAAGTTATTGACATTCGTTAAGATCACATAATGAGAGTCTTGGGTTGTTCACCATCAAGACTAAAGTCTCCAGCCGTAGGCCGTGGAGCATGAATGCTTAATGTTTACCGTTGGGTCTGGGACCTTTGGAACGATGGTGGGACCCTGGGAAATCCGGTACACTGATAATATGCCCTGAGTGCACGGAACGTCGGGTCGTGCGACTGATGTTTGTGATATATTGAAATGTGTAGTCGTGCACTTTCTTATGATATATCTGTTGAGATTGCATTGCTTGTAGGGAAGGAACCACTGCTCCGGGTATGGGATAGGGTTGTTATAATTGGTCAGCTGAATGCTGACTGTTGCCTTGTTTATCGCCCTTATGGTGGAATGTCCCTGTGCAGGTGCTGGACCGAGCGGGAAATGGCGGGTTGAATCCCTTGCTGCTTTGCTGGCCCTCGAAGGCCAAGAGAAATAGTTTTACTATTTTCATGTGTGGCTGGCTTGCGTGCCGAAGTATGTAAACCATACTTGTGAAGTTTAACTGTAAGGCATTAAGGACAAACACTTTTGGGTATTTCTATGTAAATTCATGTGAGATATATATAAATGTGGTTGTATATATATATAGTGGATATTCATGGTTGATGAGTTCAGTAATAACCCTTAAAGCTTCTGCTAGAATGCTCTGAGTTAGGATGCGTGTAGTAGTTTTTGATATTAATAAGTAACGTCACCGACTGTCTGCGGAATATGCCGTGGGGCTCCGGCCGGACCCTCTGTTATATTTCATGTGACGGACGGAGGTGTTACAATTTGGTGATGAGGAGTTGAAAAACTCCATAGTTAAGCGTGCTCTGGCTGGAGTAGTACTGGGATGGGTGACCTTCTGGGAAGTCCCCGTGGTGCGCACTTGACTATCGAGTTTGCCTCATCAAAGGGAGGCTGTGGCCACCAACAACCCTCCTGGATGGAGAGGGGTTAGAGTGCTTGTGCTGCAGCCCGGTAGCGTCGCCTAGAGCAGAGCCGTGACAGTGTCACGTTGAATCGGCTAGGGTCATTATAAGGCAACCTCGACTCTCACCCCCCCCCACTCTGATCCCTCCTCGGCCCCAACATCAGCCCGGTCCTCACACATATCCTCCTCTGCCCCTGGCTGGACTTACTCGATCCGCACCTCCTGGCGGTGCTGCTGTTGGGCTTGCCCCCAGGTTCCCCTCATCTCCATGAACTCTGGGCAGGTGGTCGTTGCGTGACCCTCTTCTTGTTGGAAATCACAGTTGTTGAAATCGAAAAATCGGTCTCTGTGGAGTTCGACCCTTGGGGAAGGGGTGGTCGCGCACCTACTTCGCTCCTACAAGAAAAACAACAAGGAAAAAAGAACAAAGGACTAGACCAAGGTCCCGACGCGGAGGTCCCACCACACACCCGGAAGATCAATGAGCGCTTCCCCTCCTTAGCCAAATGTCGGGCTAAGGTACCTCAGAAGGCGCTAGATGACTGAGAGACAAGTAAGCATGCCCTCTGAGGTACCCTTTGGGTCCTATTTATAGATTTCTGAAAATGGCCTGCAAATAACTAACCTCTGCCGGCCTGAAATTACTGAAAGCCCGTTGGGATGGCCTGCCAACAGCCAAACTCTGCTGTTCTGAATAGCTATGTGTATCCCACCCAAGTTTGTCAACAGCGAGACTCCGTTGTTCCAACCGGCCATGGGCAGACCAGCGGGGGCAAAATGGTAAAAACACCTCACAGGCTATTGGGCGAGTAGCCCTCAACAATCTCTGCTCGGCAAGGGCGGCGAGTGCTCGACGAGATTGGCACTCGCCACTTCCGCTCGGCCTTTGGCGAGTATGGACCCGGCTGGCCCTACCCTCGCGCTACTTGCCGAATGCGGGGGGGGGGGGGACAAAGGGCGTTGAGTGGAGAAGCATCACTCAACGCCATGGCCAGGAGGGCGCTGAGGGCATTGAGTGGAGAGGCATCAGTCAATGCCAAGGCACGGTCTCAGCCTGCCCTGACCGCATGTCGCGAGTTCGCTGAAAGGTCAGAACTCGACAAACGGGGCTTGGCGAGTACAAGGTCGCCCCTCAAAAACAACCCACCCCGCCTGGGCGAGTCGGAGCTACTGCCGAGCTCTTTAGGGAGAGTGCAAGCCGGCCGATGAGCAAACTTGCCCTACTCGACGCTGCGGCTAAATGCATTGAGTGAGCTCGGCTCACTCGACGCCAAGATAGAAAGCATTGAGTAAGCTCGCCTCACTCGACGCCAAGACAGAAGCGTGAAGTTATCTCACCTCACTCAATGCCACGACAGAAGGCGTTGAGCGAGCTCGCCTCCCTCGACGCCACAGCAGAAGGCGTTGAGCAAGCTCGCCTCACTCGACACCACGGGCCTGACTCGTTTGGGTCTTGGGCTGGACTTAACCAGTCTGGCTCCTGCCGACCCCACTCTCCAGATACGGGGTTGTACACAATCCCTGCTCTTTGTGAGATTGGCACAAACTCGGAAAGAAACATCCAACCCCACAGGATTCGGTGAGTGGCAGATTCCGAGGGAATCTCTCGGTGGGGCCCACCGGCGGCTATATATACATGCGCCTGCATTCTTGGCTGACCTTTTCCCTTCCCTCTACCATAATCCTTTTAAGATGCTGCTCCCCAAAGAGGTCCTGGAGCGAGTGGCGCGATCCCGGGCGGAGACTACATCTCGCGTCGCGGGCTTGACTGACCTCAGCGCCCCGCCTCGCAACTTGGCCGAGTTCAGCTCGGCAAAAAAGGCGAAGCCCCTTCCGAAAGATGTTGATCCCATCTATAACGATTTCAAGACGGCCCTGAATAATGGGGCTAGTTCCTCCACCCAGCCAATGCCGCCTCCCCAAGACAAGGATGCCATCGTTCCTCCCGCTTACCAAACTAGCCGGGGGCATAGTGGGGATAAGTCCGAAATGGGGGCTAAGAGCCCCCTTAATAGTCCACCAGATCAGGCGTCAGACGCGCGTTTGCGGGCCTCGTTCCTCAGCTTCGGCACCACAGGGTTGGGCTCCCAAAGGCCGAAGTCGCCGACTCGCTTTCCTTCTCATCAGCATCTTGCCTCTGTATCCGGGGGGGAGGAACCGAGATCATCCCTACCCCCATCTTTGCTCGCCTTTCTCCAGAGGCTCCCCGCCATGGTCGCGGCAAGGTTCTGGGTAGTCCCCCTCCTCGCACCGGCCTGGAGGAGCGGGGTGTGCTCGGTAGGCTCTTAACTTTTCCAAATTTTGTTCTATCCTGGTGATGCTCGCCCCTGTTATTTGTTCGTGCAGACCTCACCGTGGACTCGGAGGCCGATGAGTCCGTGGGCCAGATTCTATACTTTCCCCTCCCTTCACCGCGCACTTTGGACGCCTTCCTGGATCCCGAGCTGGAGGGTCCTGAATGGTCAAGGCGAGAGCACCTAGTTCTCAAGAAGTTGGTGCGGGAGTTCCACGAGGTGCGAAGGGACAACCTCAGGCTGCAGCGGGAATGCGCCCGGTTGGCGGTCATGGCGGGAGTCAGCCTGGCATTGGAGGAGGCATCTTCTTCCCTGCTTCTTGACAAGATCGACGAGAGCTTGCAATCAGTCCACCGAAACCTGGGGCGACACCGCGAGCTCCACGCACGGCGTCCTGCGGCGACAGGGTCGCGAGACCGAGGTAGCTAGAAATGGCCCCCCTGATAGGCCTACCGGCACTCGACCCTGCTCTCCCTAGTCCCCGTGCGCTGGGGGACTTTTCATTTTCTTCCTTGGACATTATTTGAATCTTATCTGTAATAATCTGTGACAATCTTCCATTATTGTTTATATGTTCGAGCGATAACCGTTGATGTCTCGTTAGTCTCGCCTCACCATAGTGAGAGGCTGGCCCTCGGTAGTCGATGAGATAGAACCAGCAAGTAAGTGAGCTGGGGTAGGCGAGCTGGGGTTGGCGAGTTGGGGTAGTCCCGAATTCCTCCCTCTATAAATAGGCCTCCCCACCAACCCCTGCCATGCCTTTATTGCCTCCGTACTTTTTCTCTGCCCCCACTCTTTGTCGTTCGCATCCCCGTTCTTGGTAGAAATGGGCAAAGGGAACCCCGATTCTGACGGGAGGGCCAAATGTGCTCGGCATTTTGCCGAGCACTGCTTCTTTGAGGGGAATACCATGGCGGAGGAATTCGCCGAGTGCGTGTCCAACTTCGTTCCCTCAGGCTTTACTGCTCACCTGCCAACCAAGGGCGAGGCTATCAACTCCTTCTATCCCGTCGAGCTCGCCTTCCCCGTCTCGCACTTTGAGATGGGGTTGCGCCTTCCCCTCTGGCCAGAGATCCGCCAGATGCTCAAGTATTACGGCGCGGTACCCGCGCAACTGAACCCAAATGCGATCTCCATATGGATCGCGTTCGTCTGCTATCTCCGCCGCGAGCGAATAGAGTTCAACTTGGCGGTCTTCCGCAAGTTGTTTTCTTATAAGGCGACCACCGACGGGGTCATCTTCTTCGGCAGCACCCTCATCAAGGTCCGCGAGGTCGCGAATAAGCACCACAACTGGATGACCAAGATCGTCTTCATCAAGGGCGATCTTGGCAACATCCCCTTCTCGCCTCAGCAGAAAGCCGAGGAGGTATACCCCCCCCCCCCCCCCCCCCCCCCCGTCGGTGTCTGGGAACGACGCCAACCTCCACAAATTTTTCCTGCATAAAGGCTTCGAGGTCGCCTACCTCCGTCGCAGCCTCGACCTACTGCTGCATGTCCTCCCTAGCGAAGGTACACTCAGGCTCCCTCTCGCTTTTACTGGGCTCGACAAGCATGATTTGAAATAATCTGACTGTCTTTTTTCACAGGGGAGAGGCTTATCCCTGAGAATCCGCCCTTTTTGGACTCGGGGCTTCACTTAGATCCGCTCCAGCTCGCGCGGGCAGCTGCGCTGGCCTGCCGAGACGAAGCGGCGACGTCCCTACCTTCCTCCAACAAGAAGTTGCTGGTCCTCGGGGAGCCGGACTCGTCTCGCCGGGCTCCGGACCGCAAGAAGAAGAGGGCCAAGGTCGTCTCCCTGGGGGAGAGACGGTCCCCTAAGTATATGGAGCTGCCCGAGACTCCCTCTGACGCCTCGCCGGAGATCCCACTGAAGGAGACAATGGGAAGGGATCGCCGGGGGCGCGAGCCCACTCCTCCCAAGGACGCGGAAGGGCCGATGCCCAGCGAGCTGGGCCAGCCCAAAGAACATCCCTTATTAGGCATGGGGGAGAAATACAAAGACTCGGTCGGCGAGTCGATGATAAAGTTGGACGAGTCGGCTCACCGAGTCTCTGTCTCTACCTGCCACCCCTCTTGGAGTGCTCGCCAACCTCCTACCGTCCATGCCTTCGCACTCGGCTTCGACCTCTACGGTCGAGACAGTGTTGCAGCCTTCAAGACCATGCCCCCCCCCCGCCAGCTGGGTCATGAGGGTCTGCGGGCCTACTTGCGGGCCTTCAAGCTCCACCACATGATGGTGTGCCGCGGATTCAGCCTCGACCGGCTGCTGCTGAAGGCCGAGAAGGAGCGCGACCTTGCGAAGGAAAAGGCCGCTGACGCGGAAAGACGCTGCGGGATGGCCGAGGGCCTACTCCCGAAAGCCACCGGCGGGTTGGTAAGTGCTGACTACCCCTTTCCTCTTTAACTTAGAACATTTTCCGGAATTTGTGCTGAGTTGATGATCCACAGGATGCTGAGGCCGCTCGCGAGCTTCAGGTCCCGCCTCCGAGTTGGAGGAGGAGATCGCCCAACTGCAGGCTCGCCTTGCCGAGCAAGAGGCTCGCTATAGCGAGCGGGAGACGCGTGTAAGACCCCCTTTTTTTTTTCTTTTTCAACCACTGGGGTCTTATGCCCAGAACCGCCGCTTTGCGGTGATACCTTCGCACCCGGGAAGGTCGTCACTACAACGCGCCGATTCTGCCGGCCTTTTCGATCACAATAAGTAGCACAATAATTAAAGTAAGAACAGTGCAGTCCACAATAATAAATCACATGTAAATAAGATAAAATCTCCACGAAGGGAGTGTCCACAGAAATCATCAGAGTACTATAAATACGGGCTTATGCCCGGTACAAAATGCCCTCACTACAAGTCTCTCATGCGGAAGCGAAAACAAAAACTACTCAAGGTCGAGACTCACGGTCCCGGCTGTGTGAACTCCGGAGCTAGACTGCCCCATCTCTAGGCGCACCGATCTCTAGGGCTGCTCCTCCATGCTGGGCTCCACGATCCCCTAAATGATGCGGTTCGAAAACCGTTAGTCATAAAGACTAAGCCCTATCATCCCCTACCCCTTCCCCCATGGCTCCTAGATACCGAGCGGGGAGGAAGAAAGGGAAGGACATGATGGTAGAGATAAATCAAGAAACAGGTGACTGTGGACTTAATCTAGCAAGTTGTATCCGGTGAGCAGTTAATATGATTGTTATAATAGGTCTAGCTGTAAGAAAAGCAAATATATGAATTTAAACCTTCACTTATGCGAGAACACATAAGCAAAATGGATCTTTTGCAATGCTCCCATCGTATAGAGTGTCCCATACCACTCATACGTTGGGGTGTCGGTTATCAAACAGCAATGGTTGTTATATATTGAAATTAACCTTTGATTTATAAACTTGCCCACACAAGCTTATAGACCAAGGGGTCATTTTGCAGGTCCTAATGTATAAGCATCTCATACCACTTATACTTTAGGTGTCAGGGTTAAATGAATCGAATATGCTATGACATGCTAGTGGGTATGATGAAACATGCAAGTGCAACTCACACACCCGACTCTGTGCACACAGACCTTTAGTTCCCCCTTTCGGAGCCGTTACCTCCCAGGATACCTCCGTAGTGGCAGACGGAAGCGATGGGTTGGGCCTCGCCTACCTCAAAACCAGTAAAAGCACCACTGGTCTGACCTATCGTACGCCTCAACGCTTGGTGCACTAAGCGGACGCCTGCGTACTCTTGCCGGCTGGCGCACCGGACTTCTGTTGGCGAAGTGCTACCACCTCGCCGAGTCAACGATATCAGTGTCGGTGCAATCGAACTCCCCGATATCGAAAAACCCACCACCTTAACTTTTCCTATTTTATGCACATGCAAGTTTAATCGTAAACATACAAACACCGAGCCGAAACCCCCCGGACCAAACGTCCGTCTCCAAACCAACCGAGCCGAAGCTCCCCGGACCATCCCGTCCGTCTCCAAACCGATCGAGCCGAAGCTCCCCGGACCATCCCGTCCGTCTCTTAACCAACCGAGCCAAAGCTCTCATCAATCTTCCTGTGCCAACAGTGTTTGTGAAAAGTGCATCCCTAGTTACCTAGTTACTCTTGTCGATTTGTTATTACAGTTTACGTTAGCCTAGGACTGCCCCCGGTATACCCCGTGAAGGGCTCTCAAGGGGCACTAGGAACCAAGACGGCGGCATTACGGCCCGAAGTTCCCTTTCGCAAGGCACTTATTGTTATTGGTTGATCTCCCTTAACCCGATTCCCTTCTCATATTTCGTTAGACTATCCTAGGGTGATTTTTAACCTTCCACTCTTCGGGGAAGACGATCTTTCGTCGAACCCGAGCACCTCTTAACTCTAGCTATCACCACTACTCACTACTCTTTATATCTTCCTATTGTAATTTCCACCACAATTGTCCACCCAGACAAAATGTTTAACTCCAGTGCCTTCCTCAGATCATGTCCTATTGCATTTCACAAATTGCTATATGCAGACCGACCTAGGCTACATGTCGAACCGGTTATGCAATGATCCATTACTCATCCAAATGCCCTAAATTATTTACTGGAGACTTACCATGATATAAATGACCTAAGTCCAGAAAATGGAATTTTTCCTAATTTATTTGGCATTTAATTAAATTCCTCGAAAATCCCAAGGGCTACCGGTTTGAACATGAACTACCCTAAGTTCTCATGCAAGATGTCTAGCAAATTTATGATAAATACTAGGTTATCTCAATAGGTTAAATTCTAAGTATCATAATTTTTCTATCATTAAAAGGGCATGAAAACTATTTTAGAAATAATCTCTAACTTCTGTTGTTTATGAATCAAGTACAGCAAATATTCTTCCAAAAATTATAAATAATTTATGCCATGCAGATAAAGGCCTAAAATTAGCACTGGCCAAGTTTCATAATTTTCCAGCAAGTATTTTATCCATAATTAATTTTTAAACATAAAAGCCCTTTCTATCATCTGTGAATAAAGTACTAGATTTACTCAACATAAAATTCTATGAAAATCCAGGGATCAATGTTCTGCTAGTCGAGATCTAAGGCTCTGTTTGGGACAACTTATGCTGATCTATAATCTCTACTTAAAACGCAAAAGTTGTTTTATAGCTGTTTGTTTGTGCAGCTTATATAAAATCACTTATTTTAAAACAGATTATAAGTTGATTTTTTATAAGCTATCCGGGTCCAGCTTACGGTTACTCATAAGCGCTTATTTCTTAAAAAAAAGTCATATGAGTGATTTTTTCGTTCGGACGCGAATTTTTCGCTCTGGCTCGAATTTTTCGCCCCGACTCGAATTTTTCGCCCGGGCACAAATTTTTTGCCCGGGCGCGAATTTTTCGTCCGGGCGCATTTTTTCGTCCGGGCGCATTTTTTCGTCCGGGCGCATTTCCGAGCGCGTTATTTTTTCGCCCGGGCACATTATTTTTTCGTCCGAGCGCGTTATTTTTTCGTCCGGGCGCGTTAATTTTTCGCCCGGGCGCATTATTTTTTCGCCCGGGCGCGTTATTTATTGCCCGGGCGCGTTTTTTTCGCCCGGGCGCGTTTTTTTCGCCCGGGCGCGTTTTTTTCGCCCGGGCGCGTTTTTTCGCCCGGACGCGTTTTTTCGCCCGAACGCGTTTTTTCGCCCGTGCGCGATTTTTTCGCCCGGGCGCGATTAATTTGCCCGGGCGCGAATTTTTCGCCCGGACGCGATTTTTTCGCCCGGGAGCGATTTTTTCGCCCGAACGCGAATTTTTCGCCCGGAAGCGATTTTTTCGCACAAAAATGATTTTTTCACCCAGGTGCGCTAAGAAGCGATTTTTTCGCTCGGACGTGTATTTTTTTGCCTGGGCGTCTTTTTTTCGCTCGGGCATGGTCTTTTCATCCGAACGCGTTTTTTCGTTTTTCTCCTTGCGAAAAAAGTGTTTCGGGTTGAAAAAATCACACCTGTGAGAAAAAATTGCGCCCGGGACAAAAAACACGGTCGGTTGAAAAAATCGCGCTCGGGCGAAAAAAACGCGCCCCGACAAAAAAATGCGCCTCGGCGAAAAAAACGCGCCCGGACGAAAAAACCGCGACCGAGCGAAAAAAACCGCGATCGGGCGGAAAAAAACGCGCTCAAGCGAAAAAAATGTGCCCGGGCGAAAAAAACCGCGGTCGGGCGAAAAAATTGCGCCCGCATAAAAAAAAATGCACCCGGTTGAAAAAAAATCGAGTGGGCGAAAGAACGCGATCGAGCGAAAAACGCAACCGGGCGAAAAAATCACGCCCGGGCGAAAATAAACCAGCTTGGGCGAAAACAGTCTTGACTGGACGAAAAAAATCGTGACCGGCGAAAAAACACGTCTGAGCGAAAAATTGCCCCCAGGCAAAAAAATCGTGCACGGATAAAAAAAATGCGTACAAACAAACAAATCCTTATGAATGAATGAAATTTTAGATAAGCATTTTTGGACAAACTATCCAAACAATCGACTGCTTATTCATCATTGATTATATAAAATCTCTATTCAACATCAATTTTTAATTAGCGGCTTATTCATCATCCTAAGCTGTCCCAAACAGAGCCTAAATCCAGAATTTTAACTGATTATAATTAATTTAAAGCCTCCAAATAATTGAAACAACAAATCGGGCAAATAATCCTTTAACACATGAAGTATAATATTTATCAATCATAAAATTCCAGGTAAATTATCATAAGTCTAAAACATCCTAAAACTCCCTCCTCCCGAGTTTCATAATTTTTGGATTAGATTTAGCGCTTAAAATAACTAAATTACATATTTATCCTAAACCAAAATCTCAACTTCCGAGATACCTAATTACCTCCAATTCCTTCACTATTTAAAACAGGGGGTTTTCTTCATATCATCCCCCTCTCCTCCAAATTTCAAGGGCATACAAGAGCTTTTGCTCCTATGTCCTTCACAAACCTCAAACTCCCACCCATTGGATTTGAGCCAATCTCTTAGGGTAAAATCCACCCTAATCCACACCATGTTACCCAAGAGGGTAGACATAGACTCAACAAATCAGTGGTCACAACTTCAGCCTCTTTTGAGGAGATTTGTCCACTCCATTTCCAATTGTACTTTTCCCCAAAGTACCCCTCACCAAGACCTATCTAGGACTTGATACTTCCCTATTCAAAACTCGACCAATTGAGTTGAAATTTTTGTACAGATCTTAACATTGATGTCAGGGACCACCACCCAAAATTTGGGGAAGTTTGGACTTAATTTCATCTCCTAACTAATTTAATAATGTTTATTAAATTTTTACAAAAACTTTAGGCAAAAGTTCTCCAAAAATTCTCATTTTTGGAAAGCCTCTCGATATACATATTACAGACCTCCAGTCCAAATTTCAAGTCATTTGGACATGTTATGAACCGTGGGCAACCATTTCAATTTCTGGTTAGCCTAGGTCTTGATCCCACCAAAATGAGTGTTGTGGTCAAACCACTCACCCAAATTGAATAAAATCAATTTTATATTAAAGTAGACCCAGAGGGCTACAACTTTTGTGACTGGTCATTTTTCCTAATTCGGCCTCTAAGTGTCTCGTTTTGCAGTCTCAAAATATACTAATCCAAGTATATTTTTCCTTATAAAATTATTTACATAAGTTATATATTATAAAACGTTTTTACTGTTCATCTTCTACAGAACCCGAAAACCAGAACACAGGAAGCCATTTTTCCTGTAACATTTCCGTGATCCGTCGCCGACCGTCCGGTCACTTCCCTGGCCAGCCACCACCACCACCACCTCCGTTGAGGCGACGGCTATCGGTCGGCGGTGGTTTGGCCGCCGGAGGTGGCGGTTTCCGGCGAACTCAAAATATCTTTTTCATGGTTTTCCATGAAAACGAGAGATGAGTCCGGCTCCGTTGAGCGCGAACTTCCTTTCTAAGAATCCTAAGATCTACCCATGAAAGAGAAGGAGCAGAGGAGGACCTTGTTCGCGGTTTGAAGGCGAGAAGAACGACGGGGTGCCATGGCGCGGTGGTGGCGTTGCTGAACTTCTCCTACAGCAAGAACAAGGATCTGATCCGATTACTTGAGCGTGTAACCTTCTCCTCTTGCCCCAAGTGGGCTTTTATAAGTCAGAAAGTGGGAAGATGAATGGGTAAAGCCTTAATGGCCATGAAGGATCCTCCCCTTAATGCTTCGGTTATGATGCAGGGCCGTTGAAACGCTGGAAAACGAAGAGGTGTCCGTCAGGTGGTGATTTCTTATTGGACCAACATTTTCCTGATTTATTTAAATAATTAAGGAAGGAAACGGCCCATAAATACTCCTGGTGTAACTTCCCACACCCGCATTTATTTCCACGCGTTATAATAATTTCGGCCCTGAACCGTCGTTTCGGCCAATGTCACGGGCGTGACACATAGGTCATGGGCGTGACAGGCCCGGATAGCCAATTCTGGGTTCGACGATCGTCGAACTGAGATCGACGATCGTCGAAGGATGGTCACGGGCGTGACACTTGGGTCACGGGCGTGACAGGCCCGAACGGCAGATTTTGAGGTCGACGATCGTCGAACTGGGATCGACGGTCGTCGAAGGCTGGTCACTCCCTAGGTCACGGGCGTGACACTTAGGTCACGGGCGTGACAGGCCCGAGTTCAATTTCGACGATCGTTTTACGGGGATCGACGCGCGTCGAAGGAGTCACGCCCCTTGGTCACGGGCGTGACACCTTGGTCACGGGCGTGACATGCCCAGGCTGCACGTTCGACGATCGTCTCATGGAGATCGACGATCGTCGAAGAAGTCACGCCCAGGTCACGGGCGTGACGGGTCGGTCACGGGCGTGACCAACCCGTGACCCGAAAACTCGGTCGATTTATTTCAATTTTATGTGTTTCCTGGGGTTCTGACACGACCAACTGACTCCTAGGGGTCTAGCCGGAAATGGGATGTTACAATGCGTGCTACCGAGCAAGAGGCCCGCGCTGCTGAGCTGGAGGCCGAGGTGGTGCGGCTGAAAGTGCAGAACCGAGAGCTTCACAACGAGTCCCTCCGGAAGTCGAAGCTTCTACTCCCAGAGGGCGGCGGCATGACCTTCTACCCATATCAGAGGCCGCGGATCTTTTGCGCGAAGGAGGTCGAAGAGCGATTGCGAATGAACTCCATCGAGTCTGCCGAGCGCCTTTTGGATTCCATGAGGGGTACGAGGATACTGGCGGGCGGCTGCGAGGAGGTCGCAGTTCGTGACCTCATGTTGGGTCTATACCCGCCGAGCCTGCCCGTCGAGAAGGAGGACAGCTTCGCCTCGCTGTTCGGGGACATGGACAAGGTCTAGGGGCGAGGAAGGTCGCACCTACAGGGAGGAGGGCGAAAGCTGAGCCAGATTTTTTTGCTTTCTTTTCTTTCCCCCTCCTTTTTTTGTAACTTCGCGAAGGCGAGTTTTGATATTGTAATCAGATATTTAAAGTATGAAAACCATTTGCAAATGTTTGTGAGATTTCTCGATCTTTTTTGCTTTGAATTTTTCTTTTTGTGTCGCACTCGCCCGCGAGTTTCCCTCCCTTTCGGCGGATCTCGCTAGGACAAGTCTTGACACTAGAACGCGTGTTTGGGACTCGTACTCGCAAGCGAATTCCGAGAGCTCCCCCCACTGTAGGTCAACCAGACATGGGCCTTCCAAGCTGGGGTCGTGCCCACCCAGCTCGCGCGCGAGTTAACTTCTCTTTGCCAATGTCGAGTCGAAACAATCAAAATATTTCTAAGTAAAACCGAAGGGGGGGGAGTGCCTCGTTGGATCTCGCCCTCAATGGGAGACTCAGGACGACTTGCCTTCTTTTTGCCGAGATGGGCCTGGGAGTACGATCTCGGCCACGAGGGTCTTCTCCCCTCATACCTTTAGGAAAGCAATCTTCTCGAATAATTCTAGGAGAAAGTTGAACCCTCCTCGAGTGGCATCCAACCTTGTCAGCTAGGTGAGAGCCTGACAGCGGGATCTGCTCGGGGTCTTGGGCAAACTCCTCTGAGTGACATCCAGCCCTGCCAGCTAGGTGAGATCCTGGTAGCGGGATCTGCTCGGGGTCTGGGGCAGACTCCTCTGAGTGACATCCAGCCCTGTCAGCCATGTGAGAGCCTGAAAACGGGATCTGCTCGGGGTCTGGGGCAGACTCCTCCGAGTGACATCCAGCCCTGCCAGCTAGGTGAGAGGCTGACAGCGGGATCTGCTCGGGGTCTGGGGCAGACTCCTCCGAGTGACATCCAGCCCTGCCAGCTAGGTGAGAGCCTGACAGCGAGATCTACTCGGGATCTAGGGCAGACTTCTCCGAGTGACATCCAACCCTACCAGCTTGATGGGAGCCTGACAGCGGGATCTGCTCGGGGTCTGGGGCAGACTCCTCCGAGGGACATCCAGTCCTGTCAGCTAGGTGAGAGCCTGATAGCAGGATCTGCTCGGGGTCTGGGGCAGACTCCTCCGAGTGTCATCCAGCCCTGCCAGCTAGGTGAGAGCCTGACAGCGGGATCTGCTCGGGGTCTGGGCAGACTCCTCCTAGTGACATCTGACCCTGCCAGCTAGGTGAGAGCCTGACAATGGGATCTGCTCGAGGTCTAAGGCAGACTTCTCTGAGTGACATCCAGCCCTGCCAGCTAGGTGAGAGCCTGGCAGCAGGATTTGCTCGGGGTATGGGGCAGACTCCTCCGAGTGGCATCCAGCCCTGCCAGCTTAATGGGAGCCTGACAACGGGATCTGCTCGAGTTCTGGGGCAGACTCCTCCGAGTGACATCCATCCCTGTCAGCTAGGTGAGAGACTGACAGCGGGACCTGCTCGGGGTCTGGGGCAGACTCCTCCGAGTGACATCCAGCCCTGCCAGCTAGATGAGAGCCTTGCAGCGGGATCTGCTCGGGGTCTGGGGGAGACTCCTCCGAGTGACATCCATGTTGACGCCGAGAAAATCCCGACCTCAGAATCGGACTAGGCGGCCTAAGGTTACCGGTCTCGCAGTGAAATCGGATGGCCCAGGACGAGCAAAAGAAACAAGACCCCAGGCGCTGCGGCAGGAAGGTCCCACCACGTACCCGGTTACTTAGGTGAAGCAACCCCTTCTCAACCAGAATGGCCGAGCTAGATACGAAGGAGATGCGCGAGCTGGAATTCGCGAGTAACTATCCGAGAGTTTCCGGTCCTCTCCTTCGTACCCCTGGGGTCCTATTTATAGGGAAATCCAAAGAGAGGGGGGGGGGGGTCTTACTTATACCCCCAACCCCGGCGATCGGGCGACTTTCTGGGGAGCTCACACGGGATAGGCGAGTATCTCGCCTTAGTCTCCACCTGGCGAGTATGTGTGGGGAGCTCGCCATACTCGCCCATACCTTTTGCTGGCTCGCGGCTTGATCTTGACTTTGCTCTTGGATCGTTGACTTTGACGTCTGGTGACCTGGCTGTGGTGGGGCCTCCCCTCGTCGAATACGGGTTGTACACAATCCCCGCTCTTTTTGGGCAACGAAGGAGCCCTGAAAGAAACATCCAACGCTTATTCGGCGAGTTGGTATGCCGAGTATCTGTTTGCTCGCTTTGTCCACTGCTCGACGAAGTCTATAAATAGAGGGGGGGCCTGGTTGTTGGGGCAGATCTTCGAAACTCGCCCACCATGTCGGATGCCAACGCGAAGCTTCTCGAAGACAGCCTCACCGCCCTGTCCGGACTCCTCGGCATCGCTAGACCGAAAAGGCCACGCAAGGAAGATGCCGCGGCCGATCTGTTGTCACCGAAAAAGAAGAAGGCCAAGAAGCCCAAGAAACCCGCCTCCTCGTCGATCGACCCGCCTCCCCCTTCTGAGCTGATCGCGGCGGCGGTGGCCAAACCCGCGCCTTCAACCAGTACCCAACAAATCCTCGACGACCTTGGTTTGGGCGATGTTCCGGACCCGGCCCCCCTTAGCACCGACAAGAATCTTGAAGTCGCTAAGGGGTCGACTACATCCCAAGTCGAAGTCGTCACCGTAACAGGTCGCCGCTGCGACCCCTTTTTCCATCATTTAATCGCCATGCTTCTCGCTGATCAGGCTGTCTAATGCAGACTCCCCTTTGGGTGATGCCGACGCGCCACTGGATGTCGCTCCCCTGAGCTCCGCGCCGCTGCTTGCCCTTGCTGCTGGCAAACCCCTCGGATCGCGCACGCGGTCCGGATCAATGTTGCTGTAAAGAAGATGACGGGGACATCCCTGGCGAAAGGAAACCCTCCGGCGAATAAGGGTCTTCCGGCGAGCAATGACCTTCCGACGAGGAAGGACCTCCCGGCGAGCAAGGACCTTCCGGTGAGCAAGGACCTTCCGTCCTCTGCGCCAGACTCGTCACGACCACCGACGAGCATTTCCTTACCGTCGCCGCCACCCCTGGAAGTGGTTGAAAAGGAGAGGGGCACCGTCTTACCACCGCCGCCGCCCTTGCCCGCCCAGCAGAAGGAGGGCTTGCAGCGACATCCGCTGTCTCCGCCGAAAAGTTCACAACAGCCGGCGAGTTTGTCTCAGGTTTCGCCTCTGCCAAAGAAATCAGATAAGCCGTGGACGAGTTACTTTCCGCCGTGGGTTGGGGACCTCGAGCATGGAGGGAGCGGGCAGGGAGGCCGCGGTCAGGGCATGCCTGCCGACAACCTTGGGGGTTCGTCTTCGGGTAGGCGAGATGCCTCCGGTCGTGTTTCTCCACCGCACCGGTCTCGATCTCCTCGCCGTGGTGAGCTCTTCTACTTCTAGCTATCCTTGGTCTTGCTTGGTCGTTGATTTCTGATTGTGACTTGCCTTCTTTAATGATAGATCGCCCGGCGACTCCTGGGTCGGCCTTCATCGATGCCATCAGATTGTCGGGGAGCGAGTACCGTCGCGCTGCCGCTCGCGCCTACATGGAGCTGGAGACTAAGTTCGACCAGCTCGTCATCTGTGAGCCTCACCGCCGAATCTCGGCTCTGGAGGTGCGCATGGCGAGGGTAGAGGAGCTCCAGACCACCTTGGAGAGCTACGAGGCTCGCTTCCACATGGTGAAGGAGAACGACCGCCAGCTGGCGCTTAACAACCACCGCCTCTAGCTCGTCTTGGACGAGTTGGCTGGGATTCGAGCGAGTATGGGCTCGGTGGGGCGGCTGACGAGGATGGAAGAGCAGCTGTGGCTTGGCGACGACGCGATGGCGCTGGCGACGGAGCACTTCCGGAGGGCACGCGAGATGGGCTGGGCCGGGCAACATCCTCATCCTCCGGAGCGGCCGCCTAGGACGTAGTTTTCTTTTTTGTTCTAGATCCCCTCGCCATTTGGCGTTGTTGTAACAAACAGTATTATTTTAAATAAACCGAGCGACTATTTCTCTCGCTACTTATTATTTCGCGACTTTATTTACATCCATGGTATCCGAGTTTACTCGTGCAGGCTTTTGGCGAGCACCGCAGCGTCCTTGCTTCATTGCGCGAGATGGGCCCGATGTCGCTGGTGTGTAGCCCCTTCCTTCGCGTGACGTCGATCGATGCTCGCGGAAACGAATACCCCCCTTCTTGCCTTAGGCCTATAAATAGGAGGGGTAGGTAGAACATAAGTACGCTGCTGCGAACTTCTCTATCCGCCTCACGAGTATCCATTCTGCTCGCTTCTTCCTCATTTCTTCTTCTGCTCGCCCCCTTTCTTATTCGTGGCTCGCGAAGATGGTTGGTGATGACGCTAGTGCTCACCGACAAGCTCATGCCATCAATTTTGCCGACGCGGCTTTCAAGAAGTCGATAACTTCAGACAAGGATCTGGAGGGTTTTAGGGAGCGTCTACTACCGGAAGGATACTCGGCGAGGCTTCCTACTCGCAGCGAGCGACTCAATACCTATATTGAGGGCGGGCTCGTGTTGTCGCTGCGCCACTTCGACGCTGGCCTGCGACTTCCTTCCTAGCCCGAGCTCTACGAAATCCTGCAATATTTCGGTATCGTTCCCGCGCAGATTAATCCCAACGGAATGTCGATTATCATGGGGTTCCTCTGTTACCTCCGGGAGGAGAGGATCGCCTTTGACCTCTCCGTTTTTCGCCGAGTGTTCGCCTTCTCCGCGACATCAGAGGGGGTCGTCTTCTTTAGCAGCCATGTTTGCACCCTGGTGGGGACTGCGAACAAAGTCCATCACTAGAGCGAGCTTCTGATGGTCGTGCATGGCGACTTCGGGGATCTCCTGGGAAGGCCGCACCAACCTGCCGACGTCGCCTTCCTCCCGCCGATCTTGGAAGGCGCTCGCGAGCAACTGTTCGAATCCTTCCGAGGTCGCCGATTCGACGTCATCTACTGGCGGCTCAATGTCAACTCGCTGGAGGCAGTTCATCCCAACGAGGGTAAGGACTGTCGAGATGTCGTATGCTCACCGACTCGCTACCATTTGCCGAAGCTCGTACTAACCATATCGCGTGCTTTTGCAGTAGCCAACGAGCTTCCAGAGAAACCGCTCCCTCCGGCGAAGGAAGTTGTCACCCCTCTTTCTGAAGCTCACCCTCCGCCTGATGTCGGGGAGAAAAAGAAAGTCGCCAAGGGAAAAGCGAGGGTGAGGTCATCGGGGCCGGCGAACAAGAAGGCGAAGGTGTCGTCGCCTCAGTCCGACGATCACGAGTCGCCGCTGGAGGCTCGGGCACCTCGATTCCACCCCAACTACAACCTTGGGCGAGGGGTGGTGGACGCCCATGGTCGCCCGCTGGTGACTTGTGTTGGAACACCCTATTACTATTTGGACCAGGATGACTATATTTCTATAGGGATTGTATGCTGTGACCTCCATGTTGTTATATAGGTCACATAGGCTAGTTAGAGTAGTCTTCAGCTCGACGCATAGTCGACTTCAGCTCGACGCAGAGTCGATCTCAGCTCGACGCAGAGTCGACCTCTGCTCGACGCAGAGTCGATCTCAGCTCGACGCAGAGTCGACCTCAGCTCGACGTGGAGTCGACCTCAGCTCGACGTTCCGTCGATCCCAGCTCTGCTTACAGAAAACACTCTCTGACCAACGTGTGTCGTACTCAGATCGACGTTTTTCTGTGAGCTCGACGCCTTCCAGACTTCCGTCGATTTTGGATAGGAATTCAAATTCCTTCTGACAGGCAATTAATGCTGAAGAATTTATTGGCCGTTACAGCATATCTGGTGCATGGCTCAAGGAATTTTCTAAGGAATGTCTGCCTGTCATTTCCTTTGAGGCATGGACAGTTAAGGAAAGCAATCAATGCTGACTTCCAACGGCTATCAAAGTAAAGGAAGAAGAAGACTCAAATATATTTTCTCTCTTGGACAATAATAAGAAATATACACAGAGAATACACAGAACAAGAAGAGAACAACAATACAAGACTTCTCATCTTTCTCTCAGTGAAAAATTATTTCTGAAAGACTCTCTTACAGAAAATCTGATTGCTTCAGACACCTCCATCCAACTCACTTGGATCATTCTTTGCTGGAGCAAATCAGACCTTTGAAGACCTGTCACCCTTGTGCAGAGCTCTCCTTCCTGAACCTCATCTTGATCTCAGGGGGAGCTTTGACAACAACTTCAGATCCACTTCTGCTTCTCTTTGCTTGTTGAAAAGAGAAGACAACTTCATTCTTTTTCTTTTTCTTTCTGTACAGGGTTCTAACTCCCTTCAAAAGTTACTTTTGGTTTTGCTGAAACCTGGTCAAAATCAGCTTCTGTTGGTTTGTGAGAACCTGATCAAAAACTCTCTGGTGCTCAAGACACCTGATCAACTCATCTTGAAGTGGATTCCTATCAAGGGTGATAGAAGAGTGGATGTACCCAGATTTGGGGAACCACTATAGCTCCTTGTGTCATCTGGATTGCTTGCTCCTTTCTGTGTTTTGCTTTGTGCTGTGAATTTATTTTTTTTTACTCTGATTACTTGCTATAGCACCATACACTAAGTAAAGTAAAAATTTTCTCTGCAAGTTTTATTTGGAAAATTATTTTAAATAACTCTATTCACCCCCCTCTAGAGTTAGGAGTGATCTTATCCTGCACTTTCAATTGGTATCAGAGGGAGGTTGATCATTCATACAGGCTAACACCTGGATCAAAAGATCTCTGATAAGATCATTTCCCTCAGAGGGTTACTTTTCTTAGTTTTACTTATCTTTTAAAACTCATGGCACAAAACAAGGACTTTGCTAGCACCAGACCTCCTATGTGCAATCTATCTAAGTTTGCACTATGGAAGGCAAGGATTAGACTTTATATGAACTCTTTTGATGAAGACATCTTCAATTCTGTATTGACAGATTGTCCAAGACCTCCCACAGGAACAAGTACATCAGCTGTTCCTCCTCCTTCAGGGACTGATGCTGACATAAAGAAGTGGAAGGCAGCAGATGCTAAAGCCATGAACATCTTGGCTCAAACCATGTCAGATGACATTTTCCAGAAGGTAGCAGATTGCAATACTGCCAAGGAGATCTGGGAAAAACTCTCAGAAATTGTATCAGGTTCTGCAGATGAAAGAAAGGATAGGAGATCCTATCTCATCACACAGTATGAAAACTTCAAAAAGGCAGAGTCTGAGTCAGTTGCTGACATGTACAACAGACTGAGCCTAATCATAAGTGAACTTAGATCACTAGAGAAGGACATATCTCTTACTGAGATAAATGACAAGATACTAACTTGTTTCCCTAGCTCTTGGGACTCAAGAATATGGTCAATTAAAGATGGAAGAAATGTCTGTGAGCTATCCACAGAAGCTCTTCTAGGAAAGCTCAAGAGCTATGAGCAATTTATTAAGAAAAGAGAAGAAGAGCAGAAGACATCCACACCAACAGAGAAGGCTGAGAAAACTATTGCCTTCAAAGCACAGGAAGAAGAACCTAAAGAAAAGGTGTTGGGAAATGAAGAGCTTATGAGCCTACTGGTCAAGAGGTTCAATAAGCTAAATAAAAGGAACTTCAGAAGATGGTCATCCAAAGACAAAGACAAGCCAAGGTATGACAGATCCAATAATAAAGATATTATCTGCTTTGGTTGCAGGAAACCAGGACACATCTTCCCAAACTGTCCAGAAAATCAAGACAAGGACAGAAGGGACAAGAAGGAAAGGAAGGATAAAAGGAAGGACAAGGAGTCAAGGAAATACCATGACAAGCCTTCCTCCAGCAACAGCAAGCACACCAGGAAAGGATTTGTGGCTGAATCCTGGAGTGACTCTGATGAGTCTGATTCATCATCCAGTTCTAGTGATGATGAGGATGATGCAGAAGAAAAGGGATTCTGCATGATGGCCATCAGTGCATCTCAAAAGAACACTGATTCAGAGCCTGAGGCTGACTATCCATCTGATCAGGAACTTACTGAGGATCAGGTAATAGATTCATTTGACTTTACTTCTGATGATTTCAAATCTGAGTTTAAATCTATGTGCATTGACTTAATTGAGTCTCAAAAGCTGATTAAAACTCTAAATGAACAATTAATTGAATGCAAATCCATTAACTCAGATAACCTTAGACTCTTAGAAGAGTTGAAGCAGTGTGGGGAGGAGATAGCTTCACTGAAAAGTGAGCTATCTAAGGCCAAACAATTTGAAGAAACCCTTAATGGGAGAAGTATCAAATTGATGGACATCACAAGTACAGTGAACTCAAGATTGAATGGTTCACTGGGCTTGGGTGCTTCATCCAGCCAACCCATAGTGCTGACAACTCCAATCAAATTTACCAGTGAGAAAGGTAAAGGAGTCTTGATAGTGGCTAGGAAGAATGCTGACTTAACCCAGGAAACTGGACAAAAAATGTCGAACGAAGCTCGACGGACGTCGACCAGAGCTCGACGTAATCGCAAGAAAACGTCGAACCCAGGTCAACGCCCTCTACTCTCTGAACAAAGCAAGACCTTGCCGTCGAACGGAGCTCGACGCACTCACTTGAGTCCGTCGACCGAAGCTCGACGTGCGTCGAGCCGAGTTCAGAGCAAAACCCAGTTCTCAAGGGTTAACTCAAATTTCAATTCTAGCTCCACATCTCATTACTTTAACCCTTATGCTGAATGGATCATACCTCCTAGGAGATATCATCCTGTAGGCTATAAGAGTCAACCTGAGATGTCCTTCATTTCGGAATTTAAGGGATATCAACCTAGGCCCAAGGTTAACTGGGTCAAAAACAAATAAGCTGTTTTTGTGCAGGTAAAGACCTATCCAAGTGAGAACCATCAATGGTATCTGGATAGTGGGTGCTCAAAGCACATGACAGGAGACAAGGACAACCTCACTTCCTTCAAAACCAAGCTTGGACCCAAAGTAATTTTTGGAGACTCAAGCTTTGGAACTACAAAAGGATATGGGACAGTTCAAATTGGCTTAGTCACTTTCAAAAAGGTGGCATATGTTGAAGGACTCAAACACAACCTGATAAGCATCAGTCAATTGTGTGATGAAGGATACCAAGTAACCTTTAACAAAGCCATATGCAAAGTCAAGTCAGTGGACAACACAACTGTGTTGACAGGTAACAGAAGAGGTAACATTTACTTAGTGGATTTTCATTCACCTGTAGTAGATATTTGCCTGTTTAACTCCATTTCAAAACCAAACATCTTGTGGCATAAAAGATTAGGACATGTGAACCTTAGAACCATTGCTAAGTTATCCCAAGACAACCTTGTTAGAGGACTACCTTCTGGTCCCTACAAGAAGGAAGGACTTTGCAAGGCCTGTCAATTAGGCAAGCAAACCAAAAACAGTTTCAAGTCACTTAATAAGAGTGACTCACCTAGAATCTTGTACTTATTGCACATGGACCTTTTTGGACCAATTAATGTACAAAGCCTAGGAGGGAAATCTTATGCTTTAGTAATTGTAGATGACTTCTCAAGATTCACTTGGGTGTTCTTTCTGAGGAAGAAGTCTGATAACTTCAAAATTTTGACAGATTTTCTCAAAGGCATACAGATTGAGTTCAATACTCACATTGCCCTGATCAGAAGTGATCATGGGACAGAGTTTGATTCTCTTCTTATGCTAGAGTTCTGCCAGAATGAAGGTATCAGGCATACTTTCTCAGCTCCTAGAACTCCTCAACAAAATGGGGTAGTTGAAAGGAAAAACAGAACCCTTATTGAATCTGCCACAACATTGTTGACAGATGCTCACCTTCCTCTAACCTTTTGGGCAGAGGCTGTGAACACCTCCAACTATGTTCTGAATAGAAGCCTGATACATAAGCTAAAGGGTAAGACTCCTTATGAGCTACTCAAAGGGAAGAAACCTAAAGTGAACTACTTCAAAATATTTGGTTGCATTTGTTTCATTCACAATAATGACAAGAAATACCTAGCTAAATTTGAAGCCAAAGCTGATGAAGGAGTGTTTATGGGATACTCCATGACTAGCAAGGCTTATAGGGTTTTTAACAAGTGCACAAATAAAATTGAAGAATCCATGCATGTTACATTTGATGAAACTAACATGTTTGATAAGGAGAAGGAGACTTCTACCATAAGCAATTTGCAAGAACATTCAATTTCAGAAAATCTGAAGCAGCTTACCATCAAAGACAAAGGGTCATCACCTTCACCAATTCAACAAGTCACTGAACTTAGTGACAATGAAGAGGAACTTCAAGTTCTGGAAAGTTCAAAGGGCCAACAAATTGAAGAACCAGTTGTTGTTCCACAAGAGGAAACAACAACACAGGTTGGTGCATCATCAACACCCCTTGTTGATCTAGCAACAACAAGAGATCACCCAATCTCACAAGTGATTGGAGATATCTCAGTGGGTGTGCAAACAAGGAATCAAGTTAACCAAAATATTATGCACACCTGCTTCCTTTCTCAAATTGAGCCTCAAACCATACAAGATGCAGAGCAAGATCCAAACTGGATCATTGCAATGCAAGAAGAGTTGAATCAATTTGAGAGGAATAAAGTTTGGAAATTAGTACCAAGACCAAGGAACCAGCAAATTGTTGGAACCAAATGGGTATTCAGAAACAAATTGGATGATCAAGGAATAATTGTGAGAAACAAGGCAAGACTTGTTGCACAAGGGTATTGCCAAGAAGAAGGAATTGATTATGACCAAACCTTTGCACCAGTTGCAAGGTTGGAGGCCATAAGAATCTTCCTTGCATATGCAGCTCACAAGAGATTCAAAGTATATCAGATGGATGTCAAGAGTGCATTCCTCAATGGAGACATCAAGGAAGAAGTCTATGTAAAGCAACCTCCAGGTTTTATCTCTCCAACTTTTCCTGATCATGTATTTAAACTGCATAAAGCTTTATATGGTCTCAAGCAAGCTCCTAGAGCATGGTATGAGACCTTAGCTTGTTTTTTGTTGGAAAATGATTTTAAAAGGGGTAGTGTAGACCAAACTCTTTTTGTTAGAACCCATAGGTCCCATACCCTACTAGTACAAGTTTATGTAGACGACATCATATTTGGATCTACTGATTCAAATTTATGCAAAAAGTTCTCACAACTTATGCACTCAAAGTTTGAAATGAGTAGCATGGGTGAGCTTGCTTTCTTTCTTGGATTGCAAGTTAAACAACATGTGGATGGCATTTTCATTTCTCAAACCAAGTATGCAAGAGAACTGGTTAAGAAATTTGGAATGTCTGAAGCATCATCCATGAAAACACCTATGCCTACAAATGCTGTTTTAGATGCTGATGAATCTGGAAAACCAGTTGATCAGACAAACTATAGAGCAATCATTGGCTCATTACTTTATCTAACAGCTACTAGACCAGATATAATGTTTGCCACATGCATTTGTGCTAGATTTCAAGTAAGCCCTAGAGAGTCCCACCTCACATTAGTTAAGAGGATTCTTAGGTATGTAAAAAGTTGTCCTAATCTAGGTCTCTGGTATCCACATGACTCAGGATTTGATCTAACTGGATTTTCAGATTCTGATTATGCTGGATGTAGAGTAGACAGGAAAAGCACCAGTGGAACTTGTCAATTTCTTGGTGATAGACTTGTCTCCTGGTTTTGTAAGAAACAAACCTCTGTGTCCACATCAACTGCTGAAGCTGAATACATGGCTGCAGGTAGTTGTTGCTCACAGATTTTGTGGATTCAAAACCAGCTCCTAGACTATGGGTACAACTTAGAGATGTCTAAAATCTTTTGTGATAATACCAGTGCAATATCTATTGCTCAAAATCCAGTTCTCCATAGTAGGACTAAGCACATAGAAATCAGACATCACTTCTTAAGGGACAATGTAGAAAAGAAGAAAATTGCACTAGAATACATTTCCACTGAACTACAGAGAGGAGATATCTTCACCAAACCCTTGGATGAAAAGAAGCACCTCTTTTTCCTCAATCAGTTGGGAATGCTAGATGGAGACAGCATAAATTAAAACTCCAAGATTTTGAAACCCATAATTAACAGGAATAAGAAAAATTTCATTTCAAAATTTCCCTGTCTGAGTGGTTGTTCTGAGCTCTGAACTAAGCTCGACGCTGCGTCGAACTGAGATCGACGGTCCGTCGCCCTCAAAAGCGTCGAACGTCGAACTCAGCTTCTAGCGTCGAACTGAGTTCACAGCTTCCTGGCTTCTTGAGTTTTTTCTCTCCCCGGTCGACGTCTTCGTTCAACGTCGACCTGAGCTCGACGTATAGCTTCAGCCAAAGAGTCGAACGTCGACCTAAGCTGGACGCTGTTGAGTCGTTTCAGTTCTCCTAGAGCCCTTGAGCGTCGAACTGAGCTCGACGTTCTTTCCTTTTCTGCGTCGAACCCTAAGTATAAAATCATTTTTTCTCCGTCGTTCGCAGTTGGGCTTTCATATTTCTCTGCTCAAGCTTTCTCCCTCCAAATACTATACTTTTGATCTTGGAAGGTACTCTTTCTTTTGCAGGACAATGGCAATTACAGCAGGAGCTCTGGCGGCTATGAAGTTCGACTCTGGTTTCGACATTGATTTCGATTCTTTTGATGGATCTCCACAACACCTTCTGGATATACTGAATCTTTTCAAGGAGCAGCAGCTAGTCCATTTTATGTCTACCAGGATACCCCTTCCCGAATCAGAAATTAAAGAATGGTGTCTTACAGCAATCATTTCAGATAACAACATCTTGACTGGGAAGATTGCAGGAAATGAGGTAGCCATCTCACCTCAAGTCATTACAGAAGCCTTCAACTTTGCTGCTGGAAATGATGATATAGAACTATCAGTGGAAGAGTATACCTTGATGCTGGACAGGATGGGGCATGCTGCTGGTAACCCCTCCAAACTCCTTAAAATTAACCTAGCAATTGAGTACAAGTTATTAGCAGATATAACTGGTAAGGTGATCTGTGCAAAGAGAACTGCACATGATGCAATAACAAGGCATCAGTTTTGCCTCATGGCTGCTCTAATGGATAAGAAACATCCCAACTGGGGACTAATTGTGTTTGATATGCTTAAGAAAAAGTTGGATAAAAGCTCTGTCCATTTTGGAAGAGTTCTTGGGTTGATTCTCAACCACTGCTGCCCCCAACTGCTGGTGTCCTCCAAGAAGCACATAAATGCTTCCAAGAGGCTCACATGTGCTTTAATTGGCAAATGGGACAGGAGAATCGTGAATCCCAGGGCAGCAGCAGCCATGAAATCCTCTGCAGACACCAGGACTATAGAGGTCACTTCCCCTCAGTCCACTGGTCCAGAAGAAGGGATTATGCCATCTCTCTCCCTCACCCTTCCATCCACCTTCATCCCCTCAACCTCACTTATCTCATCCTCTCAAACTCTACCCTCCTCCATATCCACCATTGCCTTCTCCCTTCCTCCTCAAACTACTTTCCTTCCAATAAACTTGGATTCCACCCCTCATGAGGATATCTTTTCACTTGACATGCATGAAGACTCATTCATGGATGCTTCTACCTCCTCTCCTCATGACTTCCTCAATTCATCTACCTTTTCCGACTTACTCTTCTCCTCCATTCAGGAACAAGTTACACCTCCTCTGTCTGTTCCTCTCTCAACATCTTCTTCATTCTCAGCTTCTGCTACTCCCTCTACCTCTACTCAAGTTCCCCTTGAGCAAGTAGCCCTCCTGCCCTTAGCCAATCAACTTTTTGATCTTCTGTCTCCTAGGCTCTCCTCCCTTTTGGATGCCAAGCTGGCTCCTCTCCTACTTTCATTGAAAGCTCTTTCTGCCTCTGTCTCCTCCCTTTCCTCCCATTTGGCACGCCCTTCTTCTGGGGGCCTAGAGTCAGCTGCCCCTGATTCTAGGCAGGGGGAGATGTCAGCAGAAGAAGAGCTGCCTCCTTCTTCAGTTCAGATTGCTCAGACTCCTTCAGAGACAGTATCAGTTACTTGTTCACAGACAGTGTCTGCTGCAGAAGATCAAATGGTATCTGAGGCCTCTCCTCCAGTTTCAGAGCAGCAAATCAGCAGTGCCTTAGACATTCAGTCTTTGGCAGCTTCTCTTCAGATCTTCTCTCCTCCAGCTTCAATACAAGAAGACCTTGATATAGCAGAAAAACAGCTTCAAGAAGATATGTCCAGGGCTATTGTCCCCTTCCAGAAGGTCTTGACTTCTGATTTAGCAGTGGTAGCAGTGGCTCCTGTTAGTGTTGGATTTGGTGTGGTAGTCTCTGCTGAGACTTCAGGTGAAGTGACTGAGACACCTGATGCTGCAGAGGCCAATATCTCCCAAGCTCTTCAGGAACCAGTCTCCTCAGCCTCTATGGTTTTTGAGGCTGTGCCCTCTCCTGCAGTGGTTGCTTCCTCCTTCCCACTGACAGCAGAGCCTCCTTTAGTCTCTTCCTCAGCAGCTCCAGCCTCCATCAGCTTTCCCCTCTCCAAAAGAAAATATATAGATCCATATGAAGAATCACAAAGTTCTGAAGATGAGTTTGCCACAGATTCTGATGACTCCTCTGCAACTATTGCAAGGAAGAGGAAAGCCAGATCAAAAGCCTTGAAAAGAGTACCTTCTGCCAGAGCTACAGATCATGACATTCCCTATTACATCAAATATAATTGTGAAATCACAGAGCCTTGGATGCAGTACTCTCAGAATCAGAGAAAGGCAATGAAGAAGAAGAGAAAATTCAATGAAGGTCCATCTAAACCAGTCCATCAGCCTCCACCTCCACCTCCTCCTGATGCAGGTGCAGGTGCTAGTCTTTCTTCAAATCCAGCCCCTTCAGCTCTTCATGGAAAAACTTATCAAGCCAGAAGATATCAAGGAAGTAGCCAGCAAAGGGGAGGTCAACAAAGAGGAAATTATAAAGGCAGGCAGTCCAGGGGAAGAATCTTTGATCCAACCTCTGGTCCCTATCCCTATAGGCCTAGAGTTGACCTCACTCCAAGAACTTCTCAAGAATCATCCTCTAACAAATTTGAACCAGCTGTCCCCTTTGAAGATCCTACCAAGACTCCTGCTTACTGGAAAGCAAGGATGACAGAAATGGCTGCCTTAAATGAGATCAGCAAAGCCAGAGAAAGAGGACTGGATACATCTCATATCAGTACTATGTCAGAACAAAGAAGAGAAGAATTGGAAAAGTATGGCTCAAAGAAATTTTTTGATTCAGACAGATACATGGAACTCCACCCTGCAGCTGTACCACCCAGTGCTAGAGATCAAAAATCTTTAGGTGCAGCTGATGACTTCAGATCTAAAAAGGAAGCTTCCAATCCAAACAGAGAAATCATCTTCAAAAAGAGTGATCAAGACAAAGCATCAAAGGACAAGTAAAGTAAGGTATTCTGACACTTTCTATATTCTGGACTCAGGACATTTAAACAATTCTGCTGCTATATAGTGCTTCATATATGCTGCATATTATTCTGTTATGTCTGGTTGTATTATATTGTGCTGTATCTGCTTTATTTCTTTTCTTTGATTCCCTAAAATTCATGTAAATAGTAATCCTAATCCAAATAGGGGGAGATTGTTGGAACACCCTATTACTATTTGGACCAGGATGACTATATTTCTATAGGGATTGTATGCTGTGACCTCCATGTTGTTATATAGGTCACATAGGCTAGTTAGAGTAGTCTTCAGCTCGACGCATAGTCGACTTCAGCTCGACGCAGAGTCGATCTCAGCTCGACGCAGAGTCGACCTCTGCTCGACGCAGAGTCGATCTCAGCTCGACGCAGAGTCGACCTCAGCTCGACGTGGAGTCGACCTCAGCTCGACGTTCCGTCGATCCCAGCTCTGCTTACAGAAAACACTCTCTGACCAACGTGTGTCGTACTCAGATCGACGTTTTTCTGTGAGCTCGACGCCTTCCAGACTTCCGTCGATTTTGGATAGGAATTCAAATTCCTTCTGACAGGCAATTAATGCTGAAGAATTTATTGGCCGTTACAGCATATCTGGTGCATGGCTCAAGGAATTTTCTAAGGAATGTCTGCCTGTCATTTCCTTTGAGGCATGGACAGTTAAGGAAAGCAATCAATGCTGACTTCCAACGGCTATCAAAGTAAAGGAAGAAGAAGACTCAAATATATTTTCTCTCTTGGACAATAATAAGAAATATACACAGAGAATACACAGAACAAGAAGAGAACAACAATACAAGACTTCTCATCTTTCTCTCAGTGAAAAATTATTTCTGAAAGACTCTCTTACAGAAAATCTGATTGCTTCAGACACCTCCATCCAACTCACTTGGATCATTCTTTGCTGGAGCAAATCAGACCTTTGAAGACCTGTCACCCTTGTGCAGAGCTCTCCTTCCTGAACCTCATCTTGATCTCAGGGGGAGCTTTGACAACAACTTCAGATCCACTTCTGCTTCTCTTTGCTTGTTGAAAAGAGAAGACAACTTCATTCTTTTTCTTTTTCTTTCTGTACAGGGTTCTAACTCCCTTCAAAAGTTACTTTTGGTTTTGCTGAAACCTGGTCAAAATCAGCTTCTGTTGGTTTGTGAGAACCTGATCAAAAACTCTCTGGTGCTCAAGACACCTGATCAACTCATCTTGAAGTGGATTCCTATCAAGGGTGATAGAAGAGTGGATGTACCCAGATTTGGGGAACCACTATAGCTCCTTGTGTCATCTGGATTGCTTGCTCCTTTCTGTGTTTTGCTTTGTGCTGTGAATTTATTTTTTTTTACTCTGATTACTTGCTATAGCACCATACACTAAGTAAAGTAAAAATTTTCTCTGCAAGTTTTATTTGGAAAATTATTTTAAATAACTCTATTCACCCCCCTCTAGAGTTAGGAGTGATCTTATCCTGCACTTTCAACTTGGTCGGCGGAGGAGCATCTGGTGTCGCTGAGCACCAACCTCCCATCCTGGTCGACGGACTGGGAGGACAAGGGGGAGGCCTTCGCCATCCTCCACGCCTTTTATGGGCGGTTCGACGCCGAGTCAATGCTGGAGCTCGCCCCGCCGGAGCTTGCACATCAGTCCGCCTACTCGCTCGCGCGAGCTGCCAAGCTGGGGCACTTCACGGCGAGGAAGTTGCTGGAGACAACGGAAGCTTTGAAAACTGTTTCCAAGAAAGCCATAGAACTCGGCATGCAGTCGATCCGCTTGAAGGACTTCTGGTAAATGACCTTCGGGTGGCGATATGTGATTCATCTCGCCTGGATATGTACTAACATTCGATGTCTCGCAGGCTACTAAAATCGAGGCTGCGAAGAGGTTATCTGAGTGCGAGGAGAAGCTCGTCGTGTCACAAGCCGAGCTGGAGGCGGCCCAAGTTCGCGTAGCCGAGATGGAGACTCGGCTAGTCGCCGCCGAAGGACGCGCGAGTTCCTCTTCCCCGTTGCCGGAGGCGCCACGACCCGGGGACGATCCGCTGTGGGCTGTCAAACGGTCCCGAGTTCTGTGGGAGGAGAGGCCCTCTGTCCGCCGCGAGATAGCGCGGACGGCTGACAATATCATACTCGCACGTCTGAGAATCAACGGCAGCTTGTCGAGGGGGATAAGCAACTCACCGTTGACGAGCTTATCCCTGAGCTGCTCGTTGAGGGGACGAACTCTCCAAACCGCGTCCCTTCTTCGTCAGGCTCCAGTGACTCCGACAGCAGTGACAGTGACAGCAGCAGCGACGAGAGCAATGACGAAGATGGCGAGGAAGAGGAAGACGTGGACGTTGGAGATGAGGAATATCGGCCGGATACTGGCGACGATGAGTCATAGTTGCTTGCCGATCTCCGTCATGCTCGGGTGCAGGGGGACCTTTTGAAACTTTTGTAACTCGTAAAGTTTACATATTTATACAAGTTATTTATTCTTTGCAATTCTTTACTCGCGTGACGGTTGATATCGCTCGCTAGGCTCATAGGCCCGGTGAGGAGTGCTCGCTAGACGACTGCTTATCTCGCGTATATATCGCTCTGAACACCGATCGCACGCTCGTTGTGACGCATTCGCCCGTACGCCTAAGGAACGTTCGCCCGCCTGCCCGAGAGTAACTCGCCTACCCGCTCGGGATATACTCGCCTACTCACGCGGGGCATACTCGCCTACTCGCGCGGGGCATACTCGCTCCTCGATACGAATCCAGGCTTAGCAGGCGTCGAGTAGAAGAGCTCGGTCGATCCCCGAGGAGAGGAGCTCGTGGGGATACCGGTCTTACGACGCTGCTCCACTCGAAGTCTTGATTTCAATCGAGGAGATCGGCCGATTCCCGAGGAGAAGAGCTCGTGGGGATACCGGTCTTACGACGCTGCTCCACTCGAAGTCTTGATTTCAATCGAGGAGATCGGCCGATTCCCGAGGAGAGGAGCTCGTGGGGATACCGGTCTTACGACGCTGCTCAACTCGAAGTCTTGATTTCAATCGAGGAGATCGGCCGATTCCCGAGGAGAGGAGCTCGTGGGGATACCGGTCTTACGACGCTGCTCAACTCGAAGTCTTGATTTCAATCGAGGAGATCGGTCGATTCCCGAGGAGAGGAGCTCATGGGGATACCGGTCTTACGACGCTGCTCAACTCGAAGTCTTGATTTCAATCGAGGAGATCGGCCTATTCCCGAGGAGAGGAGCTCGTGGGGATACCGGTCTTACGACGCTGCTCAACTCGAAGTCTTGATTTCTATCGAAGAGATCGGCCGATTCCTGAGGAGAGGACCTCGTGGGGACACCGGTCTTACGACGCTGCTCAACTCGAAGTCTTGATTTCAATCGAGGAGATCGGCCGATTCCCGAGGAGAGGAGCTCGTGGGGATACCGGTCTTACGACGCTGCTCAACTCGAAGTCTTGATTTCAATCAAGGAGATCGGCCGATTCCCGAGGAGAGGAGCTCGTGGGGATACCGGTCTTACGATGCTGCTCCACTCGAAGTCTTGATTTCAATCGAGGAGATCGGCCGATTCCCGAGGAGAGGAGCTCGTGGGGATACCGGTCTTACGACGCTGCTCAACTCGAAGTCTTGATTTCAATTGAGGAGATCGGCCGATTCCCGAGGAGAGGAGCTCGTGGGGATACTGGTCTTACGACGCTGGTCAACTCGAAGTCTTGATTTCAATCGAGGAGATCCTGTCACTTGGGAGACGTTTGAGAATTTATAGCATGGACATCTCGGTAAAAATGCAATCTTCTCCTTTCGAAGATGCTCTTGAACCTGCCAAATCGGGGGGGGGGGGGGAGCGCCCAGACCCGGGCCTAAGAACTTCTCCAGTTGGAAGAGAGATGCACTCGGGGATACATAGGCCTACATGCAAGGGGGGGAGCTTATCTCGGCCGACAGTGCAGAGGCTCGGTCTTACAAGAGCGCTTAAAGTCCCGAAGCATTGTCCTATCATCCATACTGGGTTATTTAGTACGAATGGGTCGAAGGCACGTCCCTTGATTTGCTAGTGACGGTCGCTTCCAGCTACGCTTAATGGACGCGAGTGCCAGCGTACGAACGGGGGATGATGTTCGTCGAGGGCCCTTTTACGACGCACTCGGAACCAACACACGCCTCTGGGCTCGTTCGTTCGTACTCTTTCTGCGGCAGGCTATCCTGCTTTACCGATAACTCAAAATCCTCCTCTTATGGGTGCTTGACGAGGTCGGCCTCTCTTCGAGTCCGGGGGATTAGGGTGCAAATTCGTTCCTAGTAGTTCCCCCAGTTGGAAGAGAGATGCACTCGGGGAGACATAGGCCGACATGCAAGGGGGGAGCTGATCTCGGCCGACAGTGCAGAGGCTCAGTCTTACAAGAGCGCTTGAAGTCCCGAGGCATCATCCTTTCATCCATACTGGGCTGTGTATAAGGAACAAACCGACCACTGGTCCCCGGAGTCGAATGCGAGGCGGATCCTAGGAGCACTCAGAAGCCTTGAGGGATATTAACACAAAAAGGAGAATAATTTAGCTACCATTGTATATTAAAATAATATCTTTACAAAAATAGATACAAGTGTTACAACTAGGGATAGAATCTTTTCAGATCATCCCCACTCCAGGTTCCGTTTAGCTGCTCCCCTGCTTGATCTTGTAGGTAATAGCCCCCCGCGGCCAGGGCTTCTTGGACCATGAAGGGGCCTTCCCAATTGGGATGCAGCTTGCCCACGGCGGATCCCCTTCCAGTGGCGTCTACCTTTTTCATGACCAGATCTCCTGCGAGGAAGTTTTTTAGGCGGACATTTTTGTCGAAGTGCCTCGCCATGCGCCTCTTGACTTCCTCTTGGCGTATGGAGTCCAAGTCTCGAAGCTCTTCCACATAATCCAGGGAGAGCCTCTGGGCATCCTCGTTCTCCAGCTGCCATTCCTCGCTCCTGCCTTCGGCTGCAACCACTCTCGGACTTCGCACCTCGAATTCCACTGGGATGAGTGCCTCAGACCCGTGGGATAACTTAAAAGGCGTTTCCCCCATGGCCGAGTTTGGGGTCATTCTCAGGGCCCATAGGACCGAGGGGAGCAGTTCGGACCAGTTTCCTTTTAGATTGGTGACCTTCTTCTTCAGTAGGTTAACGATGAGCTTGTTGGTAGCTTCTACTTGTCCATTGCTCCGAGGATGGTGCACTGAAGCGAACCGAAGGTCTGTGCCCAATTGCTTGCAGAAGTCCTCCAGCTCCAAGCTGGCGAACTGCGGCCCATTGTCGGTGACGATGGCCAGCGGGATCCCAAACCTGCACGTGATTTCCCCCCAGATAAAATTCTTGATGATCTGGGAGGTGGTCTTGGCCAGCCGGTTGAAGCTGGAGGGGTGCGAAGAGCTGGCACTGGGAGCATTTTTTGGAGAAAGCCTCCGCATCCTTTCGGATGGTGGGCCAGAAGTAGCCATGCCTCAGGATTCTCTACTCCAGAGTGCGGGTCCCAGAATGGCTGTCGCATTCCCCTGAGTGAATTTCCTCGAGAACTCGGGGGACCTCGATTTCCGACAAGCATCTGGCCAAGGGGCCCGAGATGGTCTTGCGATAAAGCTCGGCGTCGAGCAGCAGGTAGTACGCGGCCTTGTATCGGAATTTCCTTCGGTCCTGCCCGTCCGAGGGAAGCTGACCCATCGTTAAGAACGTAACGAACGGATCCTTCCACGAGGACCGCTGCTCGATCTCCATCATCTCTCCTTCTTCGATGGATGGTCGAAACAGATCGGTGACCGTCCCCCCGGCCCGGGGACAATACTTGGCAAGGTGGTCAGCTTCGGCATTGTCTTCTCGTGGCACATGCTCGACGAAGAAGGACTGGAAGCCCCCAATCAGACCCTTAACCTTGACCAGGTATTGTTGCAGGGTGGGGTCATATGCCTCGAACTCTCCCCGAATCTGGGAAGCGACTACCATTGAATCGGTGAAAGCTCGGATGTCCTTGATTGACAGCTCCTTGACGAGACGTAAGCCGGCCACCATGGCTTCGTATTCCGCCTGATTATTCGTAACTGGGAAGAGGATCTCGACGGCTTGTTCGATCCTGGTTCCCTGGGGGCTAACCAACACGACTCCGGCTCCCACGGAAAACTTGTCGGATGCTCCGTCCACAAACATCTTCCAAGAGACTGGTCGGGAAGTGCCCACTTCTACCTCTACCTCGGCCGAGAAGTCGGCCAGGAAATTTGCTACCGCCTGGGCCTTGATGTAAGACCCTTTTTTTTGTTCAAAACTCGGGGTCTTATGCCCAGAACCGCCGCTTTGCGGTGACACCTTCGCACCCAGGAAGGTCGTCACTACAACGCGCCGATTCTGCCGGCCTTTTCGATCACAATCAAGTAGCAAGTAGTAAAGAAAGAGAAATGCAGTCCACAATAATAAATCACGTATATGTAAACTCCACGAAGGGAGTGTCCACAATATAACATCAGAGTAAAAAACAGAGTACTGAAAGGAAGAGGGCTTAAGCCCGGTACAACAACACCTCACTACATGATCACTCAAACGGAAGCTGAAAAACAAACTGCTACTAAGAAACGGAACTCACGGTCCCGGCTATCTGAACTCTTGAGCTAGACTGCCCTGTCTCCAAGCGCACCGGCCTCCTGGGCTGCTCCTCCGGGCTGGGCTCCACGATTCCCTAAAATGATGTGGTCCGAAAACCATTAGTCTATAAGACTAAGTCCTATCATCCCCCACCCCTTCCCTCATGCCCTAAGGCACCGAGCGGAGAGGAATAAAGGGGAGGACATGAAAGTGGAGAGTAGTCAAAAGCAGGTGACGGTGGAACTAACTAGCAAATTATGACAGGGGAGCAATATAAGTGTTGTAATAGGTAAAACAGAAAGGTAAGTAAGTAAGAAATTAAACCTCCACTTATGTGAGTACACATAAGCCAAGGGATCTTCTACAAGGCTCCCATCGTATAAATGTCCCATTCCACTTATACGTTGGGGTGTCGGTTATCACGCAGCAGGTATACATATATCAAATTAACCTTAATTTATAAACTTGCCCACACAAGCTTATAGACCAAGGGGTCGTTTTGCAAGTCCTAAAGTATAAGCGTCTCATTCCACTTATACTTTAGGTGTCAAGGTTGTTATGAATGATTATGGCATGCTGCTATATGGTGGGTATGATGATCAAGCAGTGCAACTCACACACCCAACTTTGTGTACACAAACCTTTAGTTCCCCCTTTCTGGAGATAACTCCCAGGATACTCCCGTAGTGGCAGACGGAAGAGGTGGGTTGGGCCTCGCCCACCTCAAAACCAGTAAAAGCACCACTGGTCTGACCTATCGTACGCCCTCAATGCCTGGTGCATGAGGCGGACTCCTGCGTATTCTTGCTGACTGGTCCGCCGGACTTAACCTTGGCTAAGTGCTAGTCACCTTGCCGAGTCAACGATATCGGTGTCGGTGCAATCGAACTCCCCGATATCGAAAACTCACCACCTTAATCTTTCCTATTTTATGCACATGCAGCAATTTAATATATAACACTTTTAAAGTGTCAAACTCCCGGACTAAACCGTCCGTATAAACCACATCCGAGACCAAATTCCCCGGACTAAAACGTCCGGCTCATCTCCAGACTTCATCCCTTAGAATACCACAGGACAGCGCCCCTTGAACACCTCGGGACGACTTAACCATTACCAACCCTAACTAATGAGTGTGTGCAATGTGAATCCCTATTAGGCTAATTACTCTTTCGTTTGTTTTAAGATTTACGTTAGCCCAGGACTGCCCCCGGCATACCCCGTGAAGGGCTCTCAAAGGGCACTAGGAACCAAGACGGCGGCATTACGACCTGAAGTTCCCTTTCGCAAGGCACTAATTATTATTGGTTGTTTTTTCCCTTACTCGTTCCCTCTATAAATTGCATCAATCTAAACCTAGGGTGGATTTGACTCTTCACTCTTACGGGGACGGCGATCTTTCGTCGGTCCCGCGCACCTTCTAGAGCGCATCAACTCATTCCTCACCACACTTGAAACCTCCTATGGTGATCCATCCTCTTTCTTTAAATCCAACCAACACAAGCTGTCCTTACGCTAACCCAAACCTTATCTTGTTACTCATTTCCCAAAGTTACTAACTACAGACCACCTTATTCTAAGTAATGTCTATGATAGGATGTCCTTTGTGTTTTCATCCGAACAGCCTGAGTTATTTACTGGGAGCCTGTCATGACATAATTGAATCAATTCCCGATTATAACAATTTTCTCAATTAATCTATTAATTAATTAATTTTACTAAAATCCAAGGTCTTCCAAATTTGAACAAGTAGTATACTTTTCAGTCATGTATAAATCATAATAAATTTAATAAATACTAATATGTCTAAAAATGATATATCCAAGGTTTGACAATTTTCACTAAGGTCTAAGAGGCCTAAACATATTTTTGCAATAATCCATTTCTTTCATGTCTAATGAATAAACTACATCAGATTCTCTTCTAAATCATTTGGATTAATTACAGGGTACTAGAAATACCATGAAAATAGTACTATAAAAGTTTCATAATTTTACTACTGGAAATTAATTTATAATAAATCATTTACTAAAACCCTAATCTAGCATGCTTGTGAATCAAGTACTATATTCATAACTCCAAAAATCCAGAATAAAATCCCACTGATTCAAAATGATTTAAAAACTCTATTTACCAACTTTCATAATTTTCCAGAAAAGTATTTATGCCATAAAATATTTTTAAACCATAAGGCCCTTTAATAACACTTGTGAAAGAACTACTCTATTTATTCAACATAAAATTAAACTAAAATTCATGAGCATTCCCAGTGGCCAACAACATCTAATTCCAGAGGTTCAAGGGGGCCTTATTTGAATTAAAAATCTTTAATAAATAAAACATCAAATAGGGTTATACACATATTCATGAATGAAGTACTAAAAACAATAATCCAAAAATTCTAGTAAAATCAGCCAAGGGTCCTAACTACCCTAGAAACACTCTACCCAAGTTTCATAGCTTTTGAGTGCATTTAAACTACTGCTTTGACCTAAAAGCCCTTCTACTCTAAAACTAGGGTTTAGGTTTTGAGGTACCTACCTAACTCAAAATTCTCTAATATTACAACCAGAGGGTTAAATACCCATTAACTACCTCTCCACCAAAACCCAAGGCCATACAAGGGCATTTGCCCCTATGTCCTTCACAAGCCCCCAAAGTCCACATTAAGGGTTTGAACCTGGGCCCTAGGGTAAACATACCCTAATCCATCCCATTTTCCCTAAGGGAGTTCTTAGGACCATTTAAAACCAGTGGTCAGAATCTCAACCTCTATTGAGGTGAGATGATCACACAAGTGTCAAAAGTACCTTTTCCCTAAGCTTCCCTTCACTAGGTCAAAACTAGGGTTTAGAGGATTCCTATTCAAAACTCAACCAAATGAGTTGAAATTTGAAACAAACCTAGATACCTATACCAGGGACACCTCACCAAAATTTGGGAGGGTTTGGAGGTCATTTGACCCTTTAATTATCTTGCCCTAGCTTTTCTAGGGTTAGGGCAAAACCCTAGGTTACACTTCTTTAAAAGGTTTCCAATTTTTACAGGAGCTATTTCTAGGTGATAACAAGTCCCTGTCCAAAACTCAAGGCATTTGGACCAAGGATTAGGTGTAGGAAATTATTCAAAAATCTGTCCTATTTGTAGGACCTACCCTAGGAAAATGGCCCTATAGGTCAGTATACTTGTCCTAAAATTTTCCATTACATATCAAACTGTAGATAATAAAAATTCCTACAACATTTATGTTGATCATTTTTGATGAACATGCACCTAAAGGGCCTAAATAATTTTTAGAAGAAATCTACCCTAGTTGTAGGACATACCCTTACTAAAAAGGCTCTACAGGGCAGTCCCCTCATCCAATTTTTCACCACTACATATCAAATTGTAGGTATTCAAAAGACCTACAACTTTCATGTTGTACTCTTTTTCATGTGGTGCCCATAAGGGGCCTAAATTTAATTTACAGTGAAACTGTTTAAATTAAATACAGAATTTGAATATAAATAATCATTAAATCATAATCTAGGGTTGCACGGATCTTAAAGCAGATCCGACGGGAGCTGTACTTCATCTTCTCCAAATGGCCTGAACCAGAACCCGTGAGAAGTGGTTATCACGGGGTTGTTCCCGGCCATTAGGGGCGGCGCCACCACCGGGAATCAACTCCTACATGTTCCCGGTGGTGGGGGCTAACCTTTCCGGCGGCTAGGGCGGCCGGAGGTGGCGGCGCCGCCCTACCCGAGCCCACCAAAAACTCCATAAAAATGGAGATTTCTGAATTTTTAAGCTTTTGCTCCGGTTCGTTTGAGCATGAACTCAACTCCTAAACAATTATAGGATCTAAACATGAGAGAAGAGGTGAGGGAGGACCTGAGTTCGGGCTTGGATGCGAATAGACCGGCGGGAATGCATGGTGGCGGCGGTGGCGGCGGTGGCGGCGGTGGAGGCGTTTCCTCTCCTTGGTGGCTCCGGCAGTGGTTCTCTCCTCCTTCTCTGGTTTCGAAATGGGTCGCCCCTCTCTCCTAAGTGAGTATATAAAGAGGAGAGGGAGAGAGGGGGCGGTTTTCCTCAAGGGCCATAACACCTCTTCATGGTGGGGGGTGGTTAGAGGAGAGAGAGGGTGGAAACACCTCTTGATGGCCGGGAAAAGGGTGGGGAGAGGAGGTGTCAACCTCTAGGTGGCTGTTGGCCCCTCTTTGGCCGAACTCATGCCTCCTCCCTCTTCAAAACACCTCTTCACCTCTCCACCACCTTTTCTCTCTCCTCTATATAACCAAATACTTATTTTTTTCTCTCTCCTAGTCATCCTCACGAATTTTCTTCCCTTAGAAGTCTAAAATCATCCCATAAAATTAATATTAAAACCTTAAATGTCATATGAGAGGAGGGGCTCACCATTCTACCATGAAAATACCCTTAATTCACACTTTCTCTCTCCTATATTTAGCCTATTTCTCTCTTCTTTCTCTCTCCTAGTCAACATGTTGGCTAGCCTAGGGTTTAGGCTATAGGCAGCCATAATAACTCCTAATAAAACCCTATGAGTCTACATGAGGCGGCTTGAGCTTGAGTTAACCCAATTGAGCTAGGTTTGACTTGATTTGGGTTTAGGGTTGACTTGGTCAATTTGACCTTCCGAGTCAACATCAATAGACCCCTAGGGACCCATTGACCTCCCCTAAGGCCTAGGTATGGTTAGGTAGGATAGACTTGGTATAAAGAGGGTGAGTTGATCCAGGGCAGGGTTACTTTGGCCTAACTAGGGCTTAAGTTGACTTGGGTCAACTTAGCCACTAGGTTTGCACCCAATGGGTCCTTGGTGACCCATTGATCTCATATTAGGTCTAGGAATGCCTTGGAGTCAGATTGAACCCACTAGGCCACCAAAATCAAGGTTTTAAGATTTTACTATTTGCAGCCCAAGTGAGTCTCAACTAACTAGTTGGGTCACTTGACCTCCTAGGTTCAACCTAGGACTTGTTATGACATAGGAATGTTCAAGTCACTCCTAAGGGGGGGTCTAATTGAAAAATGGGATGTTACAAATCCCAATAAACAAAACAAAAATTTCGTCCCCGAAATTAAGGTTAAGTCTATGGGAGCTTTTCTACCGGGTTATCTTAAGCTTGTAACATCCCACGAAGGTTGAATTGCTTAACCAAGGTTAATAAACAAGGGCTAGCCCCAATAAACCAAGGATTAGCCTCTAATCTTAGGTGATACTCCGGTGTAAAACAAGTAGGGAAAAATAATTACAAGCATCTTGAGAAGTTAGAAGATATTACCTGGCTAAACAACTCCGGGTACTTCTCTCGCATCAAGTCCTCGGGTTCCCAAGTATGCTCCTCTTGCCCATGATTCCTCCACAAGACTTTGACTAGCGGGATCTTCTTGCGGCGCAAGACCCGCATCCCCTGGTCATCAATCCGTATCGGCTCCACCTGTACGGACCGATCTGTAGCTACCGGCCCATCAGTGGTGGTAATCTGTAGCTTCGGGCATAGTAGAGCCTCCTGAGTGAAGATACGTGGAACACGTTGTGTAGGCCGGACAGCTCCTGCGATAGCTCCAGTCTGTAAGCTAATGGACCGATCCGCTCCAGGATCCTGAAAGGCCCCATGTATCTCGGACTGAGCTTCTTCCGCCGACCACGTACTCGTGAAACCCCGTGCATCGGCCGGATCTTCAAGAATACCCGATCCCCAAACTGAAACTCTACTAAACGATGCCGAGCGTCATAATACTTTGCCTGTCTGCTTTGTGCCTCTAACATCCTCTCTCGAATCAGTCGCACCTGAGCCTCGGTGTCTTCAACAAACTCCGAATCTAGCACCTTCGGATCCGCATCATGTATCCAAGATAAGGGAGTCCGACATCTCCTCCCATACAAGGCCTCGTACAGAGCCATCCGTATACTGGACTGATGGCTGTTATTGTAAGAAAACTCCACTAGGGGCAACATCCGCTCCCAGGGCTCTCCGTGATCCACAATACACAGCCTCAGTAAGTCTTCTAGCGTCCTGTTGGTACGCTCTGTCTGCCCGTCAGTCTGGGGATGGAAGGCCGTACTGAAGGCCAGTCGTGTGCCAAGGTAAGACTGCACTGATCTCTACTCTCTGGATGTGAACCGACCATCTCGATCAGATACGATCGTCCTGGGCACTCCAGGGTAACGAATAAACTGCTCCACGAACTTCTGAACCAAAACTCCAACCGAGTCATCCTTCCTGATCAGGATGAACCTAGCCACCTTCGTCAGCCGGTCAACGATTACCCAGATAGAATCGTTTCCCGTGCGTGAATGAGGGAGGCCATGGATGAAGTCCATCGCGATATCATCAAACTTCCATTCCGGTACTGGGAGTGGCTGCAGCAGACCAGCGGGGTGTCTGCACTTTGCCTTCACTAACTGGCACGCCTCGCAGTGGGTCATGAAATAAGTGATGTCCTTCTTCATGCCCGGCCAGTAGAGTGTCTTCTTCAAATCCGCCGTCATCTTCGTAATCCCGGGATGTATAGAGTATCGGCTATGATGAGCCTCTGCCATAATGTCTTCCCGAATCTGCCCTCCATCCGGTATGTAAGTCCGACCCTTGAAGCACAAAAGATCACCTCGCATCGAATAGTCCTGTTGGGTACATTGGAAAATGTGTACCTGATTTGAAGAAGCCTAACTTAGCTTAATGATATACATCAAGGTGTATTTGATGTTGTTTTAAGTTGACATGTGCAGGTGAAGAAGTATTAAAGAATACAGGAAATTATTCTAAGTCCATATGTCGACACCTGAAGAAATTGTGTCGACACTTCAGAATAATTGTGTCGACACTTGAAGGAAGCAGTGTCGACTCATAGAAAGATAGTCGACCACATTTGTGTCGACACTGGGAAGCAGTGTCGACTCACAGAAAGATAGTTGACCACATTTGTGTCGACACTAGGAAGCAGTGTCGACTCACAGAAAGATAGTCGACCATATTTGTGTCGACACTGGGAAGCAGTGTCGACTCACAGAAAGATAGTCGACCTCAACTATGTCGACACCTGAAGGCAGAGTCGACACATACTGAGTTCTGAATCTACAACAACTGTGTCGACACACAGGACTTGTGTCGACACACTGCAAAGTCAAGACCAAGTTATTTTCTGAAGAAAGATGAAGTGTTAAGTCGACACAAATTCTCTGTGTCGACTCATTCTCAAGATGAAGTTCTGAAGAAGCAGTGTCGACTTAAAGGCAAACTAGTCGACATCATCAAAGGCTGTGTCGACACCAAAGTCACTTGTGTCGACACATATAGACAGTTGGTCTCAACACTTTCTGATAGTCTGTCTCAACACTTTGCTGTCCAAGACTAAGGCATAGGATCTGTTTGAAGACTTGACAGCTTGGGTTGCAACCGGTTAACTGATGTTGTTAGACTTGTCAGAAGTCAGTTAGAAACCGGATCAGCCGGTTACCATGAAGAAGATCTATAAATAGACAGATTCAGAGAGAAGTAACATATTGAATTTTGGCAATCAATTTGAGAAATCAAATCAAGAAGAAGTAATACACAAAAGAAGATCTTCATCAGAAGATCTAAGAAGACGATCTCAGGATCTGTCTAAGTAGAGTTCTTTCAAAAATTCAGAAGTATCATCAAAGGTGTTGGATAGAGAGGGATCCAACCTCTTGAAGAAGAAGAAGGAAGCCATCATTGGTTTCTCAAGAAGCTGTTTGGAAATCAACTCAACTAAGTTCAGATTCAAGAAGCTTTGAAGAAAGCTCAGATTCAGTTGATTTCATCAGCTGATCAAGATTTGTCTTGTTCTTTTCTCTCTCAACAAAGGCAAGACATTAAAAACTTCTTTTCTAATTTTTGTTGGATCTGTCAATACAGATCTGAGTTGTAAGCCTGTGTTATAAAGGCTGAGTGTAGGAGAGTTGATCTCTGAGTGGTAGGGCTGTTTGCATGAGTGTAGGAGAAGGTTCTTCTCTGAGTTATAGGCTTTGTGATAAGGCTGAGGTAGGGCTGTTGAGCCTGAGTTGTAGGAACCTTTTCAGGTTCTGAGCTGTAGGATCTGTGAATCTGAGTAAAGAGGAAGTTTGGCTGAATCTAGCATACTGCTAGATAGGTGAAGGGGGAAAGTGGATGTACCCAGACCTTGGGGAACCACTATAAAACAGTGTGCAATCTGTGATGGTTAAATTTCTGTGATTGGTGTGCTGTGTGTTTTAATTCTGTAATTGAATTCTGCCAAAAAGTGTTAACAAGCTTTAGAACCTATTCACCCCCCCCCTCTAGGTGTTTAGGTTGTCTTGAAAGTTAAACTATCAAGTGGTATCAGAGGGAGGTTCCTCAAAAAGGACTTAACAGTCTGAGGAAGATCTGAAAGACAGAATCAAGATTCAAGAAGATGGGTTCTGGAGAAAATCACAAGGAGTTAGGGTCAATGAAGTTACCCATCTGCAGGAAGGAAATCTTTGGAATTTGGAAAGAAAGAGTCAGATTGTTCATGGAAGCATCTGACCCAAGGATATACATCACAGTTCAGGAAGGACCCTTCATTATAATGAAGGTATCAGTTCTTGATGCTAATATTCAAACTCCAAAGAGTTATTCTGGAATGACCAAGGGTGAAATCATTTTGGCAACCATGGACAAGAGAGCTCAGAATATTATTGTGAGTGCCATAGATGATTCTACATTTCAGAATCTGATTCACTGCAAGACCTCCAAAGAGATGTGGGACACCTTGATTGTCTACATGGAGGGATCTGAAGAAGTAAGACAGGATAGGAAGTCTATGCTCAACCAGGAATATGAAAGTTTTAGACAAGGAAAAACTGATAGCATAACTGAATGTTATAAGAAATTCTATAGAATTGTGAATGAGTTAAAGTCCTATGGAAGAGTATTCAGTACCTATGAACTGAATGGCAAATTCTTAAGATCCTTGACAAAAGATTGGGACACAAATATCTGTGCCATAAGAGAAGTGGCTAAACTGGCAGAGATTTCTCCTCCAACCTTATTTGGAAAGTTGCTATCCTATGAAATGCAACTTATGGTGAGGAAGGAGGAGGAAAAGAATTCAAAAGGAGAGCATAGAGAGAAGACAGTGGCCTTCAAGGCAGAAGCCACTAGAAAGAATAGGAGGATATCACCATCTCGTCCTAAGGAAGTTGCAGAAGTTAGTTCTGAAAATTCAGATAATCAGGGTTCAGAAAGCTGTGAGTCAGATGCAGATTTTGCTGCATTTACAAGGCAATTCCAGAGATTCTTAAAGAAGAAGCAGTGGAAGTCTAGGCCCTCCTCATCACAGCAAGTTGATGACTATTATCAGAAGAAAAAGTCATCAAGGAAAGAGAAGAGCAGAAAAATGCCCAGCAAGGCCACTACTTCAAAGATTGTCTGCTATTGTTGCAATAGGCATGGACATGTAGTGGCTGACTGTCCTGATAAGAGAAAGGAGTCATCAGACAAGAAGAAGACTTATCAAAATGGCAAGAATGAAAAATTCTGTGTTGCAAAGAAGGAAAAGAGCCTAACAGATCAATCAACTTCAGAATCAGAATCTGAAGCTGAAGCATATATTGGACTGTATGCTGCTACTGAAGAAGAGGAGTTCATGCAATTGCTAGACTCCATCTATGAACAAGAAGATCATCAGTGCATGGGACTGATGGCAGGATTAGAAGAAGACATGTACCAGAATCAGTCTGGTTCTAATAAGGTACGATGTCCTTCAATAAAATCTGTTTATAGTACAAGTGCAGAATCAGCTACATCTGCATCAAGTGATGTAGATGCATCTGAATCTGAAGGAGATGTCTATCAATTGATAGATAAGTATGGGGACTTGTTGCAGGCCCTTAAGAAAAGAAAGAACCTGGTTAAATCTCAGGCTCAGGAAATTGCTGATCTAAAGGTAGCTGCAACTGAGTTTGAAAAAGTAATTGATCAGAAGTTAAATGAAATTGCCAAACTGAAGAATATAACTATTATTCAGATGGGCACAATCAATTATACCAATGATCAAGTGAAGAGTCTGGAGGCCAGACTAAGAATAGAAAAGGAGTTAGTGGCAAGTTACTCTAAGCCAAAGTCTGTCTTACCCTTGATAGATGAATTTGTAACTCAAAAGGGTAAGGCAGGATTAGGATTCAAAGGTAACCCCAGGGCAGCCCAATTCAAGAGGAAAGGCAAAGCTCATGTCAAGCCACTAAACTTTTCAGTCCTTATTAAGTTTAGAAAGGTGCAAGTGCCTTCTAACCAATATGATCATGAAGATATTCATGGTCATTTTAAGACTAATGTTCTGATAAACAAGGGTGTAAATGCCAACAAGCCTATCTATGTTCATAAACCCAATGGTTATAAGAAATCAGTGGGTGAAGCTGCTGCAGCACCAGCAATGGACAAAAATTCCTCTGTCAAGAGTGTATCTAGAACTAGATACAATAAGTTTGAATGTTGGTGCTGCGGCAAGAGAGGCCATTTTGCATTAGACTGCTGGCATAACACAAGTGTTAGAAAGAATAATAGTCTACCTGTTAGAAAAGATAATGGTAGCTTTTTTAATGCTAACCTGAACCAAGGACCCAAGACTTACTTGGGTTCTAAGGGTAAGTAAATCTGTGTTGCAGGAAAGTCCAAGTGGCCATGCCCCTATATGGTACTTGGACAGTGGTTGTTCCAGGCACATGACTGGGACAAAGGGGCTGCTGAAGGAGTATACATCTGTCAAAGATGGACCTAAAGTGATCTTTGGTGGATCTGAAAAAGGAATCATCAAAGGGTTTAGTAACATTTCTTCTAACCTAATTACTATCACCCAAGTGGCTTATGTAAAAGGTTTGAAACACAATCTAATAAGCATAAATTAGCTGAGTGATTTAGGATATGACATTTCATTTGTTAAGGATGGATGTCATATCAAAAGGTCAAGTGATCAAGAGATCATATTGACTGGGTATAGGAAGAGAAATGTATATTGTCTTAATTTTGTATGTGAGAATAAGGCTTCTCCCATCTGTCTTGTAGCTGATGACAATGCTTCTCATTGTGTTAAGTGGCACAAGAGATTGGCTCACCTTAACTACAAGACAATTGGCCAACTCTTTAGCAAAGAGTTAGTGGGGAATGGTCCTCAAGTTAAGTGTATAAAGGAAGGAATATGCTCAGCTTGTCAAAAGGGCAAGCAAACAAAATCCTCCTTTCATAGCCTTGAAAACAAGGATTCTGTGAGGTGCTTATACCTCTTGCATATGGATCTTTTTGGTCCTATGCCAGTTCATAGTGTAGGTAGGAAGGTCTACACTTTTGTGGTTGTAGATGACTATTCTAGATTTACATGGGTGTTCTTTCTGAGACAGAAATCAGAAACCCCAAGTGTCTTACTTAATTTTGTGAAGCAAATTCAGAATGAACTGAATAGTACAGTGGTCAAAATCATAAGTGACCATGGTACTGAGTTTTAATCTGAAAGCATGACAAAATTATGTGAAGACTTTGGGATTTTCCAAGAGTTCTCCTCACCTAGAACACCACAGCAAAATGGTATTGCTGAAAGAAAGAATAGAACATTAATTGAAGCTGGTAGAACACTATTGAGTGACACCTCTCTTCTAGAATTTTTCTGGGCTGAGGCAGTAAACACTGCTTGTCATGTAATCAATAGGGCTTCTATCACCAAAAGCCACAAAATGACTCCCTATAAGATTATGAAAGGCAGAAAACCAAATCTATCCTACTTTAGGATCTTTGGTTGCAAGTGTTATATACTTAACAATGGCAAGTCATATTTGACTAAGTTTGCTGCCAAATCCCAGGATGGGATATTTGTTGGGTACAACACAAATAGTAAGGCCTATAGAGTCTTCAACTTGACTACTCAAGTTGTAGAGGAGTCTGTTCATGTTGTATTTGATGAAACAAGATTAATCAACTGTGAGTTGTCTTGTAGATCAAATGATTCAACAGGTATAAGCAAAAGTATGGACAAGCTCTCCATTGCTGAAGCAACAAAGGAAGATGAAGCATTGGAAAATGAAGGCTATTGTCCAGGGGGAGTACAAGACTCAATAGGAGCTGATGAAAACCAAGAGGTTCAGCATGAAGAAGGAGCTGGAGATGTTCAACAAGAAAGGAATCTACCTCCAGCTACAAGACATTTAAGAGATCATCCAGCTGATCAGATTATAGGTGATCCAAGACAGGGAGTGCAGACTAGAAGCAGAAATCAAAGCACAGACCTGCATTCAAGTTTCCTGTCTCAAATGGAGCCTAAGAATATTGAAGAAGCCATCCAAGACCAGCACTGGACTGATGCTATGCAAGAGGAGCTGAATCAATTCAGAAGGTGTAATGTCTGGGAGCTTGTTCCAAAACCAAGAGGCCACAACATAATTGGCACAAAGTGGATTTATAGGAACAAATTGGATGAGAGTGGAATAATAGTGAAGAATAAAGCAAGATTGGTTGCAAAAGGATACAGGCAGGAAGAAGGGATTGACTTTGATCAAACCTTTGCCCTAGTAGCAAGGCTGGAGGCAATCAGAATGTTCCTTGCCTATGCAGCCTATCAAGACTTCAGAGTGTACCAGATGGATGTGAAATCAGCATTCCTGAATGGTGATTTAAAAGAGGAAGTCTATGTAGAGCAGCCATCAGGTTTTGTAGATTCTCTTAAACCTGATTATGTCTATAAGCTTAGGAAAGCTTTATATGGGTTAAAGCAAGCCCCAAGGGCTTGGTATGAAACCCTGTCTACTTTCCTTATTGAGAATAAATTCTCAAGAGGAAAAATAGACAAAACTCTATTCCTTAGGGAATCCAAAGGTAAGATCATCTTAGTTCAGATCTATGTTGATGACATAATCTTTGGATCTACTGAAAACAACCTTTATAAAAAGTTTGCCAAACTTATGCAAGGGAAGTTTGAGATGAGCAGTATGGGGGAACTTAAGTTCTTCTTGGGACTCCAAGTAAGACAGACTGATGATGGCCTGTCTATATTCCAGTCTAAGTTCACCAAAGAATTAATTAAGAAATATGGTATGGATTCATCCTCCACTATGAGAACTCCTATGGGAACAAGTATGCCTATATGTAAAGATGATGCAGGTAAACCTGTTGATGAATCTTTGTATAGAGGAATAGTTGGCTCACTACTATATCTCACTGCTAGTAGACCAGATATTATGTATGCTACATATGTCTGTGCTAGGTACCAAGCCTGCCCTAAAGAATCTCATTATATTGCAGTCAAAAGGATTCTGAGATATCTTAAGGGCACACCTAATCTAGGCCTTTGGTACCCTAGGAATAGAGATTTTCTACTAACAGGTTATTCAGATGCAGACTTTGCAGGCTATAGAGAGGATAGAAAGAGTACAACAGGTAATTGTCAATTCTTGGGAGGAAGATTGATATCATGGAGTAGTAAGAAGCAGACCAGTGTGGCAATATCCACAGCTGAGTCAGAATATGTTGCTGCTGGCAACTGCTGTGCACAGTTATTGTGGATACAGTATCAGCTTAAAGATTATGGTATTCAAGTAAGTAGAACACCTCTTTTGTGTGATTCTAAGAGTGCAATTTCTATTGCTAATAATCCTGTTTCTCATAGTAGAACTAAGCATATAGAAATTAAATACCATTTTCTTAGAGAACATGTAGAAAAAGAAGACATCTCATTGAAATTTGTTAAAACAGATTATCAAATAACAGATGTATTTACTAAGCCACTGGATGAAACAAAATTCAATAAATTTAAAATTGAATTAGGCATGCTGACCATTGATTAGTTTATCAACAAACCTATAAGTGATATTAGATCATCAAGTGGTATTGACAAAAACAGAAATTGGCTAAGTAAAATAGTGTCGACACATTCAGTGATAATGTGTCGACTCAGTGGAGTCATGTCGACTAGTCAGAGAATATGTGTCGACACAGAAAATTTGTGTCGACACTTAAGAATCAAATAGTCGACTATTCCAGGAATATAGTGTCGACTTCACCAGAATAGTGGTGTCGACACTTACAGATTTTGTGTCGACACTTATCCTAAGAGTCGACACAGAATTTCTGATGCTCTCAGGTGTCGACATATCCACAATTGATGTTGACATATAGTAGACAGAATTGTTGTCGAGACAATAGAAGTTTGTGTCGACACATTCCATCTGTGTCGTCACATATAGACTGTTTTTGCCCGCCTTTTGATCTTCTTTCAATAGAAGGTATAAATAGGTCAAGAACTTATTCTGTCGACACGCTTACAAGGTTTTCGAGACTGAAACCCTGTGTCGACATTCTCTCTCTCTCTCTCTTCTCTCAAGCTTTCTCGTCTGATCAATGGCACCAAAGGTTGAAGATAACATCAACAAAGGATATGAGTTGGTACGCAATGCCTTTGCGAATGCCCCGACAGATGTTCAAAGGGTTATCACTCTAATCACTGAATCTGGATTAGAGTTTCTAGTTTCTGAACCTTCAAAGATATGGAAGAAGGAGGTGCTTGAATTCTTTACCTCTGCATTAGTGGATTCAGATGGTCTCAAGATAAAATCCACAGTTCATGGGACAAAGGTGAAAATCACACCAAGAAGTTTAAGAAAGATTCTACAATTGCCTATCGTTGAGAATGAAGAAGAGGTCCCAGCCTCTAAGTCTAGGGAGGCTCTCTAATGGTGTGGATTGGATCCAACCTTAAAGATTGGAGCTGCTTTTAACAGAAAAGGGATGAACCAACAAGGCAAGTTTCTGTCAGAAGTAGTTGGGAAAGTAATTTTGTGCAAACCAGGTGGACATGATAGGATTTCAGCCTATATGTTCAGCCTAATGACCAGAATTGTATTTACAATTCCAACTGACTGGTCAGCTATAGTATTTGATAAGATCAAGGAAGGAATCAAGAAGCCAAATCTGGCTAGAATTGTGAGTTTATACCTGACTGGAGTGATCCCTGAGGTTATGCAACAACTGCCTGGGTCCAAGATTAATCACATGAGGAAGATGGATATGAGATTATTTTCAAGATGGGATAGGGTGCTGTCTAAAGATGTGCCTGATGAGAGCAGGCAGGACACCCCTGTGAGATCCCCTACACATGATCTAGGCACCACCCAGCATCAAGAAGAGCAAGTGAGAGAGCAGGTTGAAGATCAGCCTGAGTCTACTCAAGTTCAGAAAGAAACCATTCCTGCACAGATGCAGGGGGAGCAAGCTCATTCTCTTGCCCAGAATGTATCTACTTCTGAACAGGTAAAGGGGGAGCAAGTGAGTTTTTCCTATCTAGGACATTACTAATATTTCTATTCCTGCACAGGTGCAGGGGGAACAAGTGTATTCACCTGCCCAGGATATTCCAAATACTGATCAAGTGCAGGGGGAGAAGATGTCTGTACAAGTGCAAGAGGAAGAACAAATCAATTTATCAAAAGATTTGAATATTGCAGATCTGGATGATTCAACATCTGTTCAAGCTCAGAAGGAATACACTCTAGATGAGTTATTTCCTAATATTGAAATTGCTACTGATAGAGTAGAGGAGGAGCAAGACAATGAAAAGGCACTAGACATGGACATAGAGCAAGAAGATGAGAAGGAACAAGAAGTTGAGGGGGAGCCTGTGAATGTTGAGGCTGAGCAACATGTCACTGAAACTAATATTCCTCCTACTCCTCCTGAAAGAGTTCAAATAGAAAGTTCATCAGACTCTGAGACTGAAGAAGCCAGAATGGCTAAGAAGAGAAAGCTCATAGTCTTCAAGAGAAGGACCCAAAGTTATAAGCAGGCACTCCAAACATCAACTCACCAATCTACATCTGAATTTAACTACAACAAGTTCATGGTAGATTTGCAAGTTAAGTTGGATGAGCAGAGATTAGCAATGGAAAAGTATGTTGATGAGATCAATAAATCCCTTCAATTTGACTTGGCTCAAGATATTAAATCTATTAGATTTGAAGTAAATATGAATAAGAAGGAGATGACAGATTGCTTCCATAAGGGAGGTAATGTTGTAGTGTTTTTGGCTAAACAACAGCAGTCAATCATCACTAAAGTGGATGATATTGTTTTGAAGCAAGGTTATGTTTTGGAGAATCAGCTGAGGATGAATGATAATTTGACTGAATCTCACCATGAAATTCTTGAAGAGTTCACAAAGGCTACTACAAGGATGACTGAAGCAAGAGCAAAGGAGATGGAAGAGTTTGATAAGAAACTTCAAGAAGCCATTGAATCAGTTAAGACTGCCATCACTACATCTCAGAAGGACATATCTGACAAACTACAAAAATTGAAACCATATTTTAAAGAACGTGTGAATTATCTAGATGGCCAGATCAGATTTCAGAAGAATGATCTAAGAGATCATATTACCAGAGAAGTCACAAAGGGGGAGAGGTTGTTAGTTCATGCTGGCTCAGAGCACACCAAATGGGTGACAAATAGTATTCGAGCCACATTGGGATATCCACCTTTGTGTGATGATGCTATGGTGGCTGAGTCCGGAATTCAAACAAGTCTACTTGAAGGCAATCAACCTGAGATTGCCCAAGTCATTTACCCTCCTCCTAATTTTGATATGATTGATCAGCAAGTTCAGGATATGTATAGTCCTCCAAAGGAGGTTACCAAGGTTGTTATTGAAAAAGTTGATAAGTCTGATGCCAACTTGCAAGAACAGCAAGATGCTCTACTATCCAAGAAAAGATTTAGAGAGCAGGCTGAACTTAAGCCAGATTTTGAGCAGTGGAGCCCTACTTCAAGAAATATTATACTAACTGCATGGAAGGCTGTAAAGGACCAAGTACATGATAGAGGGAAGTGGTATAATGAAATGGAATGGCAAAAGCATGAAGCTAGGCAAGAAGCTATAGTACAGTTCAGGAGAAAAGCCAAGCTGGGAAGGCTGTCACCAGATGCTCAGGAGCCGAGCAAGTACTTTCCAAAGCCCTTTCATTACTTTGAAAGGCAAAGGCTCAAGGAAGAAGCACAGAAGAAAGCTGAGCTAAAAGGCAAGAAGCCTGCTGAAGTTGCTGAAGCTCCTGTGAAGGTTCAAATTCAATCTGGCAAAGGAATTGTCATAAAAGAGCCTGATCAGTCTTAGTTCTAAGTTCTTTCAAAAGTGTTTTGTAATGTTTTGTTTAATCATTCAATGTAAACATCTGTAATCAAATATTACCAAGTTATAAACAAAATTTTGTTTGGAATCATATATTCATATTCACTCTGTGATGAATTGTTAATATTTTGTTTATATTAAGTATTCCTGTAATGTCATACATCATCATATTATATTTGTTATAAATAGTGTATATCATTAACTAAAAGGGTTATGACTTCTCCAAATAGGGGGAGATTGTTGGGTACATTGGAAAATGTGTACCTGATTTGAAGAAGCCTAACTTAGCTTAATGATATACATCAAGGTGTATTTGATGCTGTTTTAAGTTGACATGTGCAGGTGAAGAAGTATTAAAGAATACAGGAAATTATTCTAAGTCCATATGTCGACACCTGAAGAAATTGTGTCGACACTTCAGAATAATTGTGTCGACACTTGAAGGAAGCAGTGTCGACTCACAGAAAGATAGTCGACCACATTTGTGTCGACACTGGGAAGCAGTGTCGACTCATAGAAAGATAGTTGACCACATTTGTGTCGACACTGGGAAGCAGTGTCGACTCACAGAAAGATAGTCGACCATATTTGTGTCGACACTGGGAAGCAGTGTCGACTTACAGAAAGATAGTCGACCTCAACTATGTCGACACCTGAAGGCAGAGTCGACACATACTGAGTTCTGAATCTACAACAACTGTGTCGACATACAGGACTTGTGTCGACACACTGCAAAGTCAAGACCAAGTTATTTTATGAAGAAAGATGAAGTGTTGAGTCGACACAAATTCTCTGTGTCGACTCATTCTCAAGATGAAGTTCTGAAGAAGCAGTGTCGACTTAAAGGCAAACTAGTCGACATCATCAAAGGCTGTGTCGACACCAAAATCACTTGTGTCGACACATATAGACAGTTGGTCTCGACACTTTCTGACAGTCTGTCTCAACACTTTGCTGTCCAAGACTAAGGCACAGGATCTGTTTGAAGACTTGACAGCTTTGGGTTGCAACCGGTTAACTGATGTTGTCAGACTTGTCAGAAGTCAGTTAGAAACCGGATCAGCCGGTTACCATGAAGAAGATCTATAAATAGACAGATTCAGAGAGAAGTAACATATTGAATTTTGGCAATCAATTTGAGAAATCAAATCAAGAAGAAGTAATACACAAAAGAAGATCTTCATCAGAAGATCTAAGAAGACGATCTCAGGATCTGTCTAAGTAGAGTTCTTTCAAGAATTCAGAAGTATCATCAAAGGTGTTGGATAGAGAGGAATCCAGCCTCTTGAAGAAGAAGAAGGAAGCCATCATTGGTTTCTCAAGAAGTTGTTTGGAAATCAACTCAGCTAAGTTCAGATTCAAGAAGCTTTGAAGAAAGCTCAGATTCAGCTGATTTCATCAGCTGATCAAGATTTGTCTTGTTCTTTTCTCTCTCAACAAAGGCAAGACATTAAAAACTTCTTTTCTAATTTCTGTAGGATCTGTCAATACAGATCTGAGTTGTAAGCCTGTGTTATAAAGGCTGAGTGTAGGAGAGTTGATCTCTGAGTGGTAGGGCTGTTTGCCTGAGTGTAGGAGAAGGTTCTTCTCTGAGTTGTAGGCTTTGTGATAAGGCTGATGTAGGGCTGTTGAGCCTGAGTTGTAGGAACCTTTTCAGGTTCTGAGCTGTAGGATCTGTGGATCTGAGTAAAGAGGAAGTTTGGCCGAATCTAGCATACTGCTAGATAGGTGAAGGGGGAAAGTGGATGTACCCAGACCTTGGGGAACCACTATAAAATAGTGTGCAATCTGTGATGGTTAAATTTATGTGATTGCTGTGCTGTGTGTTTTAATTCTGTAATTGAATTCTGCCAAAAAGTGTTAATAAGCTTTAGAACTTATTCACCCCCCCCCCATCTAGGTGTTTAGGTTGTCTTGAAAGTTAAACTATCAAGTCCCCAGCTGAGCCTGCCTCTATGGCCTTGAAAATCGGCTCCAATTTGGCATCCTGCCTCTGCCAATCTCTAACTCTGTCATGAATAGTGTCGGTGGCGCTCGTCACAGCTAAATACTCCTCATACAGATCGGTGTCTTCGGACGATACCAAGGTGATGTGCATATCTTCAAAGCTCCGCAATATCTCTAACGACAAGACCTGGGGCCCTGTTCCTGAAGTAGTAGCTCTCCGGCTCAGAGCATCGGCTACCACGTTTGCCTTACCCGGATGGTAGTGCATCTCATACTAATAGTCTGCCAGGAACTCCACCCATCTCCGCTGTCTAATGTTCAGCTCCTTCTGTGTATCCACATACTTCAGATTTTTATGATCTGAAAATATGTCGCAGTGAACTCCATAGAGATAATGGCGACAGACCTTCAGCGCAAAAATAACCGCACCCAACTCCAGATCGTGCACTGGGTAGTTTTGTTCATGCTTCTTTAGCTGGTGTGAAGCGTAAGCAATAACATGCCCATTCTGCATCAGAACAGCTCCCAAGCCCTGGTAGGAGGCATCTGTATACACCTGGAATCCTTCTTTCCCCGTAGGGAGAGTCAGTATAGGAGCCGAGGTAAGTCTCTCCTTCAACTCTTAAAAAGCTTCCTCGCATTTCGAGGTCCACACAAAAGGTGTCTCCTTCCTCGTCAAAGATGTGAGAGGGAGTGCAAGACTAGAAAATCCTTCTACGAACTTCCGGTAGTAACCGGCAAGTCCTAAGAAGCTCCGAACATCTGTAGTTGTCTTCAATCATGGTCAATCTCGGACTGCTTGAACTTTCGATGGATCCACTGCCAACCCAGCTCCACTGATAACATGACCCAAAAAGGCCACCTCCTTCAACCAAAACTGACACTTGCTGAATTTTGCGTACAACTGATACTCTCGCAATCTCTATAGTGTCAATGCCAAATTCCTCGAGTGCTCCTCTTCCGTCCGAGAGTAAATGAGAATGTCATCAATAAAAACGATGACAAACACATCCAAGTAAGACTCAAAAACCTGGTTCATGAAAGTCATGAACGCGGATGGTGCATTCGTGAGCCCAAAGGGCATCACGGTAAACTCGTATAGACCATATCTGCTACTAAAAGCAGTCTTCAGGATGTCCTCTTCTCGGATCCATAACTGGTAGTAGCCCGATCTCAAATCCAGCTTCGAGAAGAAGTGAGCTCCCTCCAGCTGGTCGAATAGCTCGTCTATCCTTGGTAACGGATAAGTATTTCGGACCGTCAGTCAATTCAAGGCCCGGTAATCTATGCACAGTCTAAGTGTCCCATCCTTCTTCTTGACGAACAATACAGGGGCTCCCCATGGCGAGGAACTTGGCCGGACATAACCGGCTTCCACCAGCTCTTGTAATTGGCTCCGGAATTCCACCAGCTCCTTTGGGGCCATCCGGTAGGGGGCTCTAGATGCTGGCTTAGCCCCTGGCACCAGCAAAATCTGAAAGTCCTGCTCTCTGTGCGGGGGTAGCCCCGGTAACTTCTCGGGAAAAACATCCTCGAAATCTCGCACAACAGGAATCTCCGCTATAAAAACATTGGCCTCCGCCATCTCGAATAAAACCTGGTAAATCTCGTCGCCCTGTATATGGGCCTTGACGGCCTGAATAGATGACAAAAATGAAAAGGAGGCATGTCTTATACCTTCTATTACGACAGAAGAATCTCCATGCCTCAGAATAATCTTCTTGGCCACGCAGTCAATTAGGGCATGGTTCCAATATTACCATGGCATGCCCAAAATCAAATCATATGAAGGCATCCTCAGGATTGCGGCTGGTGCCTCGAATGCTTTCCCGCCAATTTGTGCCTCCATGTTGCAATGCGCAGTGGTGTGTAGCTCGGACCCGTCAGCTAGTCGTACCCTTAATGCCAAGCCGATGAATCTCTCCACGCCTACCAAGCCAACAATGAAGGCCTCTGATACAAATGAGCGTGACACACCCGTATCGAACAAAGTATATGCGGGCTTGCCGCTGATGAGGACAATGCCTGGGGTAACAAAATTTTTGAAGTCTAGTTAAAGTTTTCTTTCCCAGTTTGTAATTTCTTAGTTTAGAGTCTAACTATTAAACAAAGGAAATATACAAACTTTTGACGTACCTGTGATTACCTCCTCAGGATGTCGAGCCTGGGTCAGATCTAATGCATATACCTGTTCCCTCTCCTGTCGGCGATCTCCGCCCTGATATCCACGACCTTGGCCGCGTCCTCGGCCTCCATAGTGCTGAGCCGGTGGGGCAATCTGCGGTGCTGGAGGGGGTGCTCCCCTCATAGGACAGTTCCTCTTGATATGCCCCAACTGGTGACAGTAGAAGCATTCCGGCGGAGTGTAAGCCCCACCTCCCGGTCTCTGCACGTCTCGCATCTGAGGTCTCGGCAGTTCCCGCACCTGAATAGGCTGAGGGGCCAGTGTCACCTGCTCCCTCGGCTCCTGCCTCACCTCCTGTCGAGGCTGAACTTCTGTCCTCCTGCCATCTACTGCATGGCCTCGACGCTGATCGCTCCGGGCTCCCCGGCTCTGATCCTCCGTTGGCCGCTTCCGGCCTCTGGTGGTGTGCCAATCTGCCTCTAACCTCTTTGCCATCTCCAGAATACGGGAGATAGGCCCGTCCGACACAAATAGAAGGGCATCCATCATGTCTTCCCGCAGACCTTTGAAGAACCTCTTCGTGTACGCTGCCTCATCTAGCTGGTAAGAGTCTGCAAAATGAGCCAGATGGTTGAACTCTCGATGGTATTCCACCACCGTCCTGGTACCTTGCTTCAACTGCAAGAAGCGGTCCTCCAACTCGTCTCGGGCCGACTGTGGAACAAAATGCTCCAACAACATAGGCCTGAACTCATCCCATGAAACCTCAGCAGCCAGTCTCCCAGCAAAAGTAGTATCCAGAACTGTCTTCCACCACCGCTTGGCATGAGACTCCAAGCAGGACACAACCAAAGGTACTCTCTCCTCCCACGGGCTCCGTATCCCTGTCAGCATTTCCTCCATGATGTCCAGCCACTCTTCTGTCCGCACTGCTGACTCCGTCCCCAAGAAGGAAGGAGGAGAAAGTCCTCGGAAGATGCTGAGCCAGTTGGCTCCTGGTATCTGCTGTGGAGCCGGGGCCTGTTGGGCCCTGAAAGCATCCAAGATGGCAGTCAAAGTCTGCCCCATGTCGGTTTGTAGGAACTGAGCGGGAACTGGTGGGATCGGTGCAGTATCCGGGGTCTGCTGGGCCCCACCCTGTAATGTAGGCAGTGCTGGAGTATGCACAACAAAACTTCATCGTCAGAAAACGTTAACTCAATCTAGAATGGACATATATTATGTGATCCCCAAATGAGCCCACCACTGCTTCCGCTACTTAGTTTGTCCGCAAACTAAGCTCGAATGGGGGTGACCTAGGGTTTAGTGGACTGCTATTTGATCGATCGTGGTTTTCCTCTGATACCAGTTTGTAAGACCCTTTTTTTTTGTTCAAAACTCGGGGTCTTATGCCCAGAACCGCCGCTTTGCGGTGACACCTTCGCACCCGGGAAGGTCGTCACTACAACGCGCCGATTCTGCCGGCCTTTTCGATCACAATCAAGTAGCAAGTAGTAAAGAAAGAGAAATGCAGTCCACAATAATAAATCATATATATGTAAACTCCACGAAGGGAGTGTCCACAATATAATATCAGAGTAAAAAACAGTGTACTGAAAGGAAGAGGGCTTAAGCCCGGTACAACAACACCTCACTACATGGTCACTCAAACAGAAGCTGAAAAACAAACTGCTACTAAGAAACGGAACTCACAGTCCCGGCTGTCTGAACTCTTGAGCTAGACTGCCCTGTCTCTAAGCGCACCGGCCTCCTGGGCTGCTCCTCCGGGCTGGGCTCCACGATTCCCTAAAATGATGTGGTCCGAAAACCATTAGTCTATAAGACTAAGTCCTATCATCCCCCACCCCTTCCCCCATGCCCTAAGGCACCAAGCGGAGAGGAAGAAAGGGGAGGACATGAAAGTGGAGAGTAGTCAAAAGCAGGTGACGGTGGAACTAACTAGCAAATTATGACAGGGGAGCAATATAAGTGTTGTAATAGGTAAAACAGAAAGGTAAGTAAGTAAGAAATTAAACCTCCACTTATGTGAGTACACATAAGCCAAGGGATCTTCTACAAGGCTCCCATCATATAAATGTCCCATTCCACTTATACGTTGGGGTGTCGGTTATCACGCAGCAGGTATACATATATCAAATTAACCTTAATTTATAAACTTGCCCACACAAGCTTATAGACCAAGGGGTCATTTTGCAAATCCTAAAGTATAAGTGTCCCACTCCACTTATACTTTAGGTGTCAAGGTTGTTATGAATGATTATGGCATGCTGCTATATGGTGGGTATGATGATCAAGCAGTACAACTCACACACCCAACTTTGTGTACACAAACCTTTAGTTCCCCCTTTCTGGAGATAACTCCCATGATACTCCCGTAGTGGCAGACGGAAGCGGTGGGTTGGGCCTCGCCCACCTCAAAACCAGTAAAAGCACCACTGGTCTGACCTATCGTACGCCCTCAACGCCTGGTGCACGAGGCGGACTCCTGCGTACTCTTGCCGACTGGTCCGCCGGACTTAACCTTGGCTAAGTGCTAGTCACCTTGCCGAGTCAACGATATCGGTGTCGGTGCAATCGAACTCCCCGATATCGAAAACCCACCACCTTAATCTTTCCTATTTTATGCACATGCAGCAGTTTAATATATAACAATTTTAAAGTGTCAAACTCCCGGACTAAACCGTCCGTATAAACCACATCCGAGACCAAATTCCCCGGACTAAAACGTCCGGCTCATCTCCAGACTTCATCCCTTAGAATACCACAGGACAGCGCCCCTTGAACACCTCGGGATGACTTAACCATTACCAACCCTAACTAATGAGTGTGTGCAATGTGAATCCCTATTAGGCTAATTACTCTTTCGTTTGTTTTAAGATTTACGTTAGCCCAGGACTGCCCCCGGCATACCCCGTGAAGGGCTCTCAAAGGGCACTAGGAACCAAGACGGCGGCATTACGGCCCGAAGTTCCCTTTCGCAAGGCACTAATTATTATTGGTTGTTTTTTCCCTTACCCGTTCCCTCTATAAATTGCATCAATCTAAACCTAGGGTGGATTTGACTCTTCACTCTTACGGGGACGACGATCTTTCGTCGGTCCCGCGCACCTTCTAGAGCGCATCAACTCATTCCTCACCACACTTGAAACCTCCTATGGTGATCCATCCTCTTTCTTTAAATCCAACCAACACAAGCTGTCCTTACGCTAACCCAAACCTTATCTTGTTACTCATTTCCCAAAGTTACTAACTACAGACCACATTATTCTAAGTAATGTCTATGATAGGATGTCCTTTGTATTTTCATCCGAACAGCCTGAGTTATTTACTGGGGGCCTGTCACGACATAATTGAATCAATTCCCGATTATAACAATTTTCTCAATTAATCTATTAATTAATTAATTTTACTAAAATCCAAGGTCTTCCAAATTTGAACAAGTAGTATACTTTTCAGTCATGTATAAATCATAATAAATTTAATAAAAATACTAATATGTCTAAAAATGATATATCCAAGGTTTGACAATTTTCACTAAGGTCTAAGGGGCCTAAACATATTTTTGCAATAATCCATTTCTTTCATGTCTAATGAATAAACTACATTAGATTCTCTTCTAAATCATTTGGATTAATTACAGGGTACTAGAAATACCATGAAAATAGTACTATAAAAGTTTCATAATTTTACTGCTGGAAATTAATTTATAATAAATCATTTACTAAAACCCTAATCTAGCATGCTTGTGAATCAAGTACTATATTCATAACTCCAAAAATCCAGAATAAAATCCCACTGATTCAAAATGATTTAAAAACTCTATTTACCAACTTTCATAATTTTCCAGAAAAGTATTTATGCCATAAAATATTTTAAAACCATAAGGCCCTTTAATAAAACCATAAGGCCCTTTATTCAACATAAAATTAAACTAAAATTCATGAGCATTCCCAGTGGCCAACAACATCTAATTCCAGAGGTTCAAGGGGGCCTTATTTGAATTAAAAATCTTTAATAAATAAAACATCAAATAGGGTTATACACATATTCATGAATGAAGTACTAAAAACAATAATCCAAAAATTCTAGTAAAATCAGCCAAGGGTCCTAACTACTCTAGAAACACTCTACCCAAGTTTCATAGCTTTTGAGTGCATTTAAACTACTGCTTTGACCAAAAAGCCCTTCTACTCTAAAACTAGGGTTTAGGTTTTGAGGTACCTACCTAACTCAAAATTCTCTAATATTACAACCAGAGGGTTAAATACCCATTAACTACCTCTCCACCAAAACCCAAGGCCATACAAGGGCATTTTCCCATATGTCCTTCACAAGCCCCCAAAGTCCACATTAAGGGTTTGAACCTGGGTCCTAGGGTAAACATACCCTAATCCATCCCATTTTCCCTAAGGGAGTTCTTAGGACCATTTAAAACCAGTGGTCAGAATCTCAACCTCTGTTGAGGTGAGATGATCACACAAGTGTCAAAAGTACCTTTCCCTAAGCTTCCCTTCACTAGGTCAAAACTAGGGTTTAGAGGATTCCTATTCAAAACTCAACCAAATGAGTTGAAATTTGAAACAAACCTAGATACCTATACCAGGGACACCTCACCAAAATTTGGGAGGGTTTGGAGGTCATTTGACCCTTTAATTATTTTGCCCTAGCTTTTCTAGGGTTAGGGCAAAACCCTAGGTTACACTTCTTTAAAAGGTTTCCAATTTTTACAGGAGCTATTTCTAGGTGATAACAAGTCCCTGTACAAAACTCAAGGCATTTGTACCAAGGATTAGGTGTAGGAAATTATTCAAAAATCTGTCCTATTTGTAGGACCTACCCTAGAAAAATGGCCCTATAGGTCAGTATACTTGTCCTAAAATTTTCCATTACATGTCAAACTGTAGATAATAAAAATTCCTACAACATTTATGTTGATCATTTTTGATGAACATGCCCCTAAAGGGCCTAAATAATTTTTAGAAGAAATCTACCCTAGTTGTAGGACATACCCTTACTAAAAAGGCTCTACAGGGCAGTCCCCTCATCCAATTTTTCACCACTACATATCAAATTGTATGTATTCAAAAGACCTACAACTTTCATGTTGTACTCTTTTTCATGTGGTGCCCATAAGGGGCCTAAATTTAATTTACAGTGAAACTGTTTAAATTAAATACAGAATTTGAATATAAATAATCATTAAATCATAATCTAGGGTTGCACGGATCTTAAAGCAGATCCGACGGGAGCTGTACTTCATCTTCTCCAAATGGCCTGAACCAGAACGCGTGAGAAGCGGTTATCACGGGGCTGTTCCCGGCCATTAGGGGCGGCGCCACCACCGGGAATCAACTCCTACATGTTCCCGGTGGTGGGGGCTAACCTTTCCGGCGGCTAGGGCGGCCGGAGGTGGCGGCGCAGCCCTACCCGAGCCCACCAAAAACTCCATAAAAATGGAGATTTCTGAATTTTTAAGCTTTGGCTCCGGTTCGTTTGAGCATGAACTCAACTCCTAAACAATTATAGGATCTAAACATGAGAGAAGAGGTGAGGGAGGACCTGAGTTCGGGCTTGGATGCGAATAGACCGGCGGGAATGCATGGTGGCGGCGGTGGCGGCGGTGGAGGTGTTTCCTCTCCTTGGTGGCTCCGGCAACGGTTCTCTCCTCCTTCTCTGGTTTCGAAATGGGTCGCCCCTCTCTCCTAAGTGAGTATATAAAGAGGAGAGGGAGAGAGGGGGCGGTTTTCCTCAAGGGCCATAACACCTCTTCATGGTGGGGGGTGGTTAGAGGAGAGAGAGGGTGGAAACACCTCTTGATGGCCGGGAAAAGGGTGGGGGGAGGAGGTGTCAACCTCTAGGTGGTTGTTGGCCCCTCTTTGGCCGAACTCATGCCTCCTCCCTCTTCAAAACACCTCTTCACCTCTCCACCACCTTTTCTCTCTCCTCTATATAACCAAATACTTATTTTTTTCTCTCTCCTAGTCATCCTCACGAATTTTCTTCCCTTAGAAGCCTAAAATCATCCCATAAAATTAATATTAAAACCTTAAATGCCATATGAGAGGGGGGGCTCACCATTCTACCATGAAAATACCCTTAATTCACACTTTCTCTCTCCTATATTTAGCCTATTTCTCTCTTCTTTCTCTCTCCTAGTCAACATGTTGGCTAGCCTAGGGTTTATGCTATAGGCAGCCATAATAACTCCTAATAAAACCCTATGAGTCTACATGAGGCGGCTTGAGCTTGAGTTAACCCAATTGAGCTAGGTTTGACTTGATTTGGGTTTAGGGTTGACTTGGTCAATTTGACCTTCCGAGTCAACATCAATAGACCCCTAGGGACCCATTGACCTCCCCTAAGGCCTAGGTATGGTTAGGTAGGGTAGACTTGGCATAAAGAGGGTGAGTTGATCCAGGGCAAGGTTACTTTGGCCTAACTAGGGCTTAAGTTGACTTGGGTCAACTTAGCCACTAGGTTTGCACCCAATGGGTCCTTGGTGACCCATTGATCTCATATTAGGTCTAGGAATGCCTTGGAGTCAGATTGAACCCACTAGGCCACCAAAATCAAGGTTTTAAGATTTTACTATTTGCAGCCCAAGTAAGTCTCAACTAACTAGTTGGGTCACTTGACCTCCTAGGTTCAACCTCGGACTTATTATGACCTAGGAATGTTCAAATCACTCCTAAGGGGGGTCTAATTGAAAAATGGGATGTTACACTTGATGACTACCCTTGGGGAATACGAGATGTCGAACTCGCTGAGCTCCACCGCCCACTTGGCCAGCCTGCCAGAATGCTCAACCTCATCCAAGATACTCCTTAAGGGATGATCGGAGACCACCTTGATGGAATGAGCTTGAAAATATGGGCGGAGCCGCCGAGCCGAAACTACCAAAGTGAAAACTAGTTTCTCCATGATAGGGTACCTTGTCTCTGCCTGCCGCAACACCCGGCTCACGTAGTAGATGGGGAGCTGCCTCCTTACTTCTTCTCGAACCAACACCGAACTGACCGCCTCAGCTCCCACTCCCAGATAATGTAAGAGGTCCTCGTCGCCCTGTGGACCTTGGAGGAGAGGAGCTCGGGTTAGTTGTTGTTTGAGCTTTTCGAAAGCCTCCTCGCACTCCATGGTCCACTCGAATTTATGGTTCCCCCGAAGGGCTTTAAAAAATGGGGAGCACTTTTCTCCGGCCTTGGAGAGGAAACGACTAAGGCCCGCCAGCCTTCCAGTCAGCCTCTGGACCTCCTTGGAATCTCTTGGGGAGGTCATCTCCATGATGGCTTTCACCTTGTCGGGGTTAGGCTCCACCCCCCGAGGAGTAAGGAGATGACCCAGGAACTTCCCCCTTCCCGCGCCGAAGACACATTTGGCCGGGTTAAGCCACATCTTGTACTTCCTCAGGGTGGCGAAGGTCTCCGTCAGATCCGTTACGTGATCCGCGACGCTCTTGCTTTTAACGAGAAGGTCGTCCACATAGACCTCCAAATTCCGCCCCTTTTTCTCTTTGAACACCTGGTCCATCATTCTTTAATACGTTGCGCCGACATTTTTGAGCCCGAAGGGCATCATCTTGTAGCTATAGCACCCGTCGCCGGTGATGAAGGAGACGTCACGGCAATCGGGGGGATGCATCCGGATATGGTGATACCCTGAAAAAGCATCAAGGAAACTCATCACAGGAAACCCGACGGCGGAATCAAACAGCGCGTCGATCTGAGGCAGGGGATAACAATCCTTCGGGCAAGCTTTATTCAACATGGAAAAGTCGATACATAACCTCCAGCCCCCTCCGGACTTCTTTACCATTACAACATTGGAGACCCAGCCTGGATACTGGATCTCCGAGACGAACCCCGCATCTAGCAGCTTCCTCACCTCCTCCCTAATCGGCTCGGCCAGCGCGGTGGCACTCTTCCTTCTCCTTTGACGAACCGGAGCTACCGCAGGATCCAGGTTAAGGCGATGACAGGCAACATCGGCATCTATTCCTGGCATCTCGGCGGCACTCCACGCGAAGATGTTGGCATTCTCCTGCAGATAAGCAGCTATCTCCGCCTTTCCTTTCTGGGGATAGGCTCCTCCGACCTTCAGCAGCTCAAGCTGTCCTCTCGGGGAGATCACCTCCACCTCCTCTAGCTCTTCAGCAGCTTGCAGGCCCTCCTCCTGCTCCATCATCTTCTCCATCCTCTCCGCGTCACCCATCCAGCTGATGGTGCTGACAGCGTTCAGGTAACACTCCCGGGAGGCCTTTGGATCCCCCCTGATCCGTACTTGGACGTCATCCCGGCAGTACTTCAGGCATTGATGGTACGATGACGGGACGGCCTTGAAGTAGTTGATGAGAGGCCACCCGAAAATGGCGTTGTAGCTGCTGGGTGCGTCGACGATGACAAACCGACACCGGATTGAAGTACCCCCGAGGGTGAACAACAGCTTCACTCCCCTTCCACCTCTTTCTTCTCTCCCGGGAAGCAAAGAGAGGCCCATCCGCGGCTTGGACCCTGGATGCTTCCACCTGAAGCCCCACAAAGGTTCTTTTGAAAATGACATTCACCGAGCTCCCGTTGTCCGCGAGGATTCGGTCGACGGTGAAGTCTTCGATGGCCGCTTGTATCACCAACGCGTCATGGAAAGGGTTCTCGTTCCACAGCATGTCCTCCTCCGAGAAGGTTATCTCGTTCAGCAGTGGAGGAGTCTGCGATGTCGAGGCGACGCTCCTCTTGTAGATCTGGTGCAGACTACCCTTACGGGAAGCTCCAAGCCCTGCGCCCCCATTGATCACCTCGACGTGTCCGCCTCCCGGACCGGGAATAACGTTTCCTCGACCCCCCTGGTCAACCCTGTCCTCATTCCTCCTCCTCTGCGGAGCTTGGAAAGCCACCTGCCCGACTGGGGCCTCCTGCCTTTGCTGCCCTCTCTCTGCCTCTGTCGCCTCCAACCTCCTCCTTGCCTCCCAAAACTCGGGGCAGGCCAAGGTCTCATGCCCCTCTACTCGATGGATATCGCAGTAGAGGGGAATTGCCGCTTCCTGCTGCCTCTCATGTCGCTTCTCCTTTCGCCGGCGTTTTGCGGCCCGTTGCGTTATGGTCATCGCCTCCCTTCCTCGTCCTCCTTTATCCCTAAGGTTGTTGTTTCTCCTCGTTGGCGGATCGGTCGCCTCCACTGGGGACGATCTCTTGGATACTGGAACCTTCTTTCTTCTCTCCTTCCTTCTGGGGCTTCGACGAGCCTCCTTTCTTCCTACCTCCGAGGCCTCTCCTGCCTCAACTCTTCCACCCTCCTGGGCTCCTCTCTCCTCTTCCCCTTTCGGCTCTTCCTTCCTTCTGCCATCGTTTTTCTCCGGACGCCTCTCCCTCTTCAACAGTCTTCCCCTGTTCTCCCCTAATGGCTTATCCCCGTCCAGCCTTGCCAGGAACTCCTTGTTCCTCTCCTCCCCCTGAATGAAGACAATGGCCCTCTCCACCATCTCTTCGAACGACCTCGGCGGCCTGTGCCCCAGCTCCATGTTGAAGAATCCCTGCTTCAGGCCAAACTTGAGGGCAACCATCAAGGTAAACCCATCCACCTCTTCCACCTCCAAAACCTCTTCCTGGAACCGGTCGATGTAACAACCCAAACTCTCGTGCTGCCCCTGCACGATCTTAAAGAGGGTCGTCGCCTCCTTCTTCCTCTTCTTGGATGTCGCAAATCTTGCTATGAGACCCCGACGGAGGTCGGAGAAGCAGTAGATGGAGCCTGCCGGCAGTTGGTGGAACCAGTCTCTTGCACTCCCCTTGAAGGTGATGGAGAAGAAGCGGCACTTGAAGGCGTCGGACATGTTGCGGATCGAGACCACGTCCTAAAACCACTAAAGATGCCTTACTGGGTCATCTCTGCCGGAGTAGTAGGTGAGGGCGGGCTCTCGGAAATTGTCGGGGACGGGGGCCGCAAGGATCTCAGTGCAGAAGGGGCTCCTCCCTTCCTGGCGACGGCGATTATCCTCCTCACTCGAATACTCGTGCTCGCTCCATCGGTGAGTATTCCCATACCTCGCCGAGAGTTCAGGATCTCGGAACCGGATGCCCTGGCTGCTCGCTGGGTGATGACGCGGCGGCATCGGTTGCCCCTCTCTCGCCCAGGCGGGCTCCTTTCCTGCTCGCCGGGTTGGCTCCTCCTCGCCCGACGGGGTCAGGCGATGGGGAGAAGTCGCTGTGACCTCCGGTGGGTTGGCGAATCCAACGAGTATCGCCTTCTTCATCCTCTTCGCGAACTCCTCGAAAGCTGCTACCGTCACAAACCCGCCACCTCTCTCCGAGGTGCCTGCTCCTGCCGAGTTGCCCGCCAACTCGCCTTGATCGCCACCATTGACCATCTTTCGTCACTACGAAACTTTCCTCCTTGGCTGCTATCCACGCTCACCGCACCAAGTGCTGGCGCCGAGAAAATCCCGACCTCAGAAAATCCCGACCGCAGTGAAATCGGATGGCCCAGGACGAGCAAAAGAAACAAGACCCCAAGCGCTGCGGCAGGAAGGTCCCACCATGTACCCGGTTGCTTAGGTGAAGCAACCCTTTCTCAACCAGAATGGTCGAGCTAGATACGAAGGAGATGCGCGAGCTGGAATTCGCGAGTAACTATCCGAGAGTTTCCGGTCCTCTCCTTCGTACCCCTGGGGTCCTATTTATAGGGAAATCCAAAGAGAGGGGGGGTCTTACTTATACCCCCACCCTGGCGATCGGGCGACTTTCTGGGGAGCTCACACGGGACAGGCGAGTATCTCGCCTTAGTCGCCACCTGGCAAGTATGCGTGGGGAGCTCGCCATACTCGCCCATACCTTTTGCTGGCTCGCGGCTTGATCTTGACTTCGCTCTTGGATCGTTGAATTTGACGTCTGGTGACCTGGCTGTGGTGGGGCCTCCCCTCGTCAAATACGGGTTGTACAATCCAGCCCTGCCAGCTAGGTGAGAGCCTGACAGCAGGATCTGCTCGGGGTCTGGGGCAGACTCTTCCGAGTTGCATCCAGCCCTGTTAGTTAGGTGAGAGCCTGACATCGGGATCTGCTCAGGGTTTGGGGCGGATTCACTCTTCCATATGCACAAAACATGTCACGAGCATAAGCATCTAGAGAAATTTTATTCCACAAAATAGAACTTACATGACTCAAGGGTAAAAGCGCTTCAGGTCGTCACCACTCCAGGTGAGACCTAGGGTCTCGCCTTCCACATTCTGAAGGCGATACCCTCCTGACTTCAAGACCTCCTGCACTATGTATGGTCCTTCCCAATTGGGGTTGAGTTTTTCCACTGAGGCTGACCTCCCTGCGGCATCCACCTTTCTTAAGACCAAGTCCCCTTCTGCGAATTGTTTGACTCTAACGTGCTTGTCAAAGTACTCGACCATTCTTCTCTTTACTTCCTCTTGCCTGATGACAGAGAGGTCTCGCAGCTCTTTAACCATGTCAAGGGAGAGCCGTGGCTCCTCTTCGTTCTCAGTTCTCCATTCCTCCCTTCCTTCTCCTGCCTCGACCACCCGAGGCATTCGGACTCGAACTCTATTGGGAGCACCGCCTCACACCCATGGGAAAATTTGAAAGGGGTCTCCCCTGTGGCCGTGTTGGGTGTAATTCTGAGGGCCCAGAGGACCGAGGGGAGCTGCTCCACCCAACTACCTTTCAGGTTCTCTACTTTATTTTTGAGGAGGTTGACAATGATCTTGTTCGTCGCCTCCACCTACCCGTTGCTCCTCGGGTGATGGACCGAGGCGAACCTGAGATCAATCCCGAGCTGCCCACAAAAGTTGATGAACTCGGCACTAACAAACTGAGGTCCATTGTCTGTAACGATGGCCTGGGGCAACCCGTGTCAGCAGATTATCTCCCCCCAAACAAAGTTCCTAATGACTTGGGAGGTCACCTTGGTCAAAGCCTTAACTTCCATCCACTTAGAGAAATAGTCGATCATGACTAGCAAGAATCTTCTTTGGCCGCTGTCCTGGGGAAAGGGTCCGACCAAATCCATTCCCCAGATAGCAAATGGCCAGGGGGCTCTGATACTCCTGAGGCGCTGGGTCGATTGCAGCTGGAGGGGGGCGAATAGTTGGCACTTATGACACTCCTTTGTGAACTTTGTCGCGTCGTGGCTCAGGGTCGGCCAAAAGAACGCTTGCCTGACGATCCTCCCTTCCAACATCTGACTCCCAGAGTGGCTTCCACACTCCTCGGAGTGGACCTCCTCCAAGATCCTCGGGACCTCCCCCTCGGCCACGCAACGTGCCAACATCCCCGAGAGGGTCTTTTGGTACAGCTTCCCATTGAGCATGAGATAGTATGCCGATTTGTTCTTGAGCTTCTTCCTGTCCATCCCCTTAGGATACTCTCCCGTGGACAAGAAAGTTATGAATGGGTCCATCCACGAGGGGTGCTGCTCTACCTCCACCAGCTCTCCCTCCTCAATGGAGGGGTGAAACAAGTCGGTGATGGTACCCCCCACCCGGGGACCATGCTTTGTCAGTTGATCTACCTGCTCGTTTTCCTCTCTGGGCACGTGCTGGATGGAGAAAGTCTGGAATGTGCCGATGACACCCTTCACCTTCGCCAAGTACAGCTGCAGAGTTAACTCCCTTGCCTCGAACTCTCCGTTAATCTGGGAGGCCACCACTATGGAGTCAGTGAGGACCTCCACGTCGCACACCCCCAGCTCCCTGGCCAAGCGAAGGCCTACAATCACAGCCTCATACTCGACCTGATTATTGGTAATGGGAAAATGCACCACTACTGTTTGCTCAATCTTCGTCCCTTGCGGACTCTCCAAGATCACCCCCCACTCCCACGTAATGTCTTCCTGATGCATCGTCCACCATCACCTTCCAGGGGACTGGGTGGGGGAGTTCCTCCTCCGCCACTTCCACCACATAATTTGCCAGGAAGTCGGTCATTGCTTGTGCCTTGATTGAAAGGCGAGGGACAAAGGAAATGTCAAATTTGCTTAACTCTACCGACCACGTGGCCAACCGTCCTGAGTTCTCCACCCCCTCGAAGATGTTGCGGAGGGGGTGGTCAGTCACCACTCGGATCCAGTGTGCCTGGAAGTAGGGCCAGATCCTCTGAGCTGAAATGATGAGAGCAAAGGCCAGCTTCTCCAGGATAGGATACCGAAGCTCTACCTTCCTTAAGACCCGACTCATATAGTAAATAGAGAGTTGTTTTTCCCCTCTTCCCGAACCAAAATGGAGATCAGGGCCTCCGCTCCGACCCCTATATACAAGAACAAGTCCTCCCCCTCCTTTGGCCCTTGGAGAAGGGGGTCCTGAGTCAGCTGCCTCTTCAAGGCCTGAAATGCCTCCTCGCACTCCGAGGTCCACTCGAACTTCCGACCTCCCCTCAGGGTCTTGAAGAAGGGAGAGCACTTCTCCCCGGCCTAGGAGAGGAACCGGCTCAACCCTGCTAACTTCCCCTTCAACCGCTGCACTTCCTTGGCATTCTGTGGTGAACCCAACTCCACAATCGCCCTCACCTTGTCAGGGTTGGGCTCTACACCGGCATGGGTGAGGAGATGCCCTAGGAATTTTCCCCTGCTCGCCCCGAAAATGCACTTCAAGGGGTTTAGTCTCATTTTATATTTACGGAGAGTGGCAAAAGTCTCTTCCAAGTCCCGGAGGTGAGAGTCGACGTCCAAGCTCTTGACCATGAGGTCATCTACATACACCTTTAGGTTCCTTCCCTTCTGCTCTCGGAAGACCCTGTCCATCATCTTTTGATAGGTCGTCCCTGCATTTTTTTAGCCCAAATGACATCATTTTATAACAATAACATCCATCCCCCGTGATGAAGGAGGCATCCTTGATATCGGGGGGTGCATCCTGATCTGATGATAACATGAAAAAGCATCTAGGAAACTCATTATAGGGAAATCGACGGCTGAGTCAATCAGCGCGTCAATCCGAGGCAAGGGGTAATAATCCTTGGGACATGATTTATTAAGTAAAGAAAAATCAATACATATTCTCCACCGGCCGTTCCCTTTTTTAACCATAACAACGTTGGAGACCCAGTCGGGGTATTGGATCTCGGATACAAAACCGGCCTTGAGGAGCTTTGCCACCTCCTTCCGAATTGGCCGGCCAACTTGTCCGCCGTGGACCTCTTCTTCTGCTGGATGGGGCGAGCCTCCAGATCTAGGTTAAGGCGATGGCAGGCCACGTCCGCATCGATCCCTGGCATCTCTGCGGCACTCCAGGCGAAGACGTCCACATTCTTCCGGATGCACTCCAGCATCCTGCCCTGAGCCTCCGCGGTCAGCCCCCCGCTGATGCGGACCTTCTCCACCCTACCTCCGAGGGTGAGAACCTCCATCTACACCTCCTCTTTCGCCGCCTCCAGACGAGACTGCTCCCCAATTCTTCAGCATCCCCCCCCCCCTCCGGGGGCAAGATCCTCTTCCTCGGCTTCCCCCACGGCCATCGCCTTGGCCGACTCCTGGACTTCATCTCCTCCTCCCGAGGGCGGGTCGCCTCCACCTCCATCTTCTCTTGGCCAGCCTCCTACTCTGCCTCCTCCATCCTTCGCCCCATCTCCTCGGCACCCCCTGCCATGAGATGGATTTTACGGCGGTGATATAACACTCCCTTGTTATCTTAGGGGCTCCGCGGACCCAGACTTGGACCCCCTTAATGATGAACTTCAAGCATTGGTGTAAGGATGAGGGGACGCAGTGAAACACGCTGATGAGGGGCCTCCCGAAGATGGCGGTGTAGCTGTTGGGGCATCCACAATAACGAACTTATAGGTGCGGGACTGCCCCCCCCCCAGTGTAACATGGAGTCCCACTCCTCCTTCTACCTCCTTCCTCTCCCCCGAGAACCCGAACAAGGGTCCGTCTGAGGCGAGCACCCTCTTCGCCTCCACCTCCATTGCGTCGAACACCTTCTTGAAGATGATGTTAACCGAGCTTCCATTGTCGACGAGGATTCGGGCGATGGTAAAATTCTCGATGGCTGTCTATATGACCAGCGCATCACAAAACGGATCCTCGTGATCCGGCATATCCTTCCTTGAGAAGGTGATCTTTTCCTCCTGGGGTGGGGTCTGGGACATGGAGGCGACGCTCCTTCGGTACATGGTATGGAGGCTCGCCTTGCGGGAAGCCTCGACACCTGCCCCACTATGGATCATCCCGATCCTTCCCCGGGTCCCCACATCCGCCTGGTCCTCGCACCGGTCCTCCTCCGGGCGCGACATGACCTCTTCGATCCGCACCTCCTAACGCTCCTGCTGCCGATATTGCTCCATGTTTACTCGCAATTCGAGCAACTCCGGGCACGTGGTCGTGGTGTGCTCTTCCTCCTAGTGGAAGTCGCAATAGGGCAGCTCCACCCTGACTTCCCTTCTCCTTCTCCTTGCCGCCCTCCTTCTCTCCCCCATAGCTATTTCCATAGCCTGCTCCTGGTCGGGAAGAGGCGGCCTCTGGGCCTGCCATCCTCCCGGAGGATAGAACTTGTCTTGGCCTCTCTGGCGACGGTCCCCTCCATGGAACCCTCTTCTCGCCCACTGATCTTGCCATTCTGGCCTCCACCCTAGCCAGTGATTCGGCTCCTGACGCCCCACCTGGGATGTTGCTATTGCTGCTCCCTCTGCTGGAGTTCAGCTGTCCTCTCCTCCTGACCTCTGCCCCCTCTAGGTCTCTCCTCCTCCGTAGCCCACCTGGCTAGCCTCCGGGAAAACTCCGGGTTCTACGCCTCCCCGTCGACTTCTCTCGCCGCCCTCTCCATCAACTCCTTATAGGAGATGGGCTGGATCCTCTTCAATTCCATCCGAAAGAAACCCTGCTGCAGCCCCAAGGTGAAGTCCATCATCAGGGTGTGCCCCGACATCTCCTGAACATGGGTGACCTCCTCCTGGAAGCGATCAACGTAGCTCCCCAGGGTCTCATTAACCCCCTGCTTGATGCGGAACAGGGACTCCGACTCCCTCTTCCTCCTCTTTGAGGTTGTGAACCTCAACATGAACCCCCGGCATAGGTCCTCGAAGCAGTAGATGGAACTGGCCGGCAGCTGGTGGAACCACTCCCTTGCCTTCTCCTTCAGAGTGATGGCAAAGAGTCTACACTTAAAGCCATCCGACATCTGTCAGATCGAGACCACGTCCTCAAACCACTGGACGTGCTGGACCGGGGCCACCTTCCCGGTGTAGTAGGACATCTCGGGCTCCCTGAACCCATCCGAGATTGGTGCAGAGGAAACCAACTCGCTGAAGGGGCTATCTCCGCCCATCGGGAGAGCTGGAGGGTCTCTCTCCCCAACCTCGCCGAACCTGCCACCGCTCCCAAAACTTGGGAAGAGCACTCGTCCGGGGAGCTCGGCACCCTGACCTTCCTCGGCGACCTCCTTACCGGCTCACCTGGCGGGCGCAACCCCGCCGAGTGCTGGATCCGCGAGGACCGGGATCGCCGGAGTCGAGCTCTCGGCACGCACGCCGAGCACGAATCGGACCATGTCGAGCACCTCCTGCCTGAAATCCTCGAGCATCCCCAGGGTGGCGAGAGGGGGAGGGGGTGGCGAGTTAGCCCTGTCCGATCCTTGCCCTTCTCCTCCAGTCATTGAGCTCGCTGAATGTTTTCTGTGCTGACCACTCTCCACGCTCACCGCACTAAAATGTTGAAACCGAAAAATCGGTCTCTGTGGAGTTCGACCCTTGGGGAAGGGGTGGTCGCGCACCTACTTCGCTCCTGCAAGAAAAAAAACAAGGAAAAAAGAACAAAGTACTAGACCAAGGGCCCGGCGCGGAGGTCCCACCACACACTCGGAAGATCACTGAGTGCTTCCCCTTCTTAGCCAAATGTCGGGCTAAGGTACCTCAGAAGGCGCTAGAAGTCTGGGAGACAAGTAAGCATGCCCTCTAAGGTACCCCTCGAGTCCTATTTATAGATTTCTGAAAACGGCCTGCAAATAGCTAACCTCTGCCGGCCTGAAATTACTGAAAGCCCCTTGGGCTGGCCTACCAACAGCAAAACTCCGTTGTTCTGAATAGCTATGTGTAGCCCACCTGGGTCTGCCAACAGCGAGACTTCGCTGTTCTAACCGGCTATGAGCATACCAGCGGGGGCAGAATGGTAAAAACACCTCACAGGCTACTGTGCGAGTAGCCCTCAACAATCTCTGCTCGACAAGGGCAGTGAGTGCTCGACGAGGTTGGCACCCGCCGCTTCCGCTCGGCCTTTGGCGAGTATGGGCCCAGCTGGCCCTACCCGCTCGCTACTTGCCGAATGCGGGGGGGGCAAAAAAAACAAAGGGCGTTGAGTGGAGAAGCATCACTCAAGGCCAAGGCAAGGAGGGCGTTGAGTGGAGAGGCATCACTCAACGCCAAGGCACGGTCTCGGCCTGCCCTGACCGCATGTCGCAAGTTCTTTGAAAGGTCAGAACTCGACGAACGGGGCTTGGTGAGTACAAGCTCGCCCCTCAAAAACATCCCACCCCGCCTGGGCGAGTTGGAGCTACTGTCGAGCTCTTTAGGGCGAGTGCAAGCCGTCCAATGAGCAAACTTGCCCTACTCGACGCCGCGACTAAAGGCGTTGAGTGAGCTCGCCTCACTCGATGCCAAGGCAGAAAGCGTTGAGTAAGCTCGCCTCACTTGACGCCAAGACAGAAGGCGTTGAGCGAGCTCGCCTCACTCGACGCCGCGGCAGAAGGCGTTGAGCGAGCTCGCCTCACTCAACGCCATGGTAGAAGGCGTTGAGCGAGCTCGCCTCACTCGATGCCACGGGCCTGGATCGCCTTGGTCTTGTGATGGACTTGGCCAGTCTGGCTCCTGCCGAACCCACTCGCCGGATACGGGGTTGTATAATAGTAGGGCAACTTTGCCCTGACCTCCTTCCTCCTCCTCTAGAAGTATCTCCTCCTCCCTAGGGTTATCACCATAACCTGATGTTGATCGGGGAGAGGAGGTCTCAGGCCCTGCCTCCAACCTGGAGGGTTGAACTGGCCCTGCCCTCCTTAGCAGTTGTCTCCTCCGTGGTAACCTCTCCTCGGACCCTGATCCTGCCACTCTGGCTGCCTCCAGCCTAGCCGATTATTCGGCTCTTGGCGCCCCCACCTTGGCTGCTGTTGTTGCTCCTCCTACTTCCTAGGCTTTGCCATCCTGGCTCCTTGCCCCTTGCCACCTCTTGGCTCCTTCTCCTCCTTTGCAGCCCAGCTGTCTAACTTCCTGGCAAATGTAGGGTTCGACGCCTCCCCCTCAACTTCCCGGGCTGCCCTCTCCATTAGCTCCTCAAAAGACACTGGAGGAAACCGCTTCAGCTCCATCTGGAAGAACCCCTACTGCAGCCCCAGGGTGAAGGTCTCCATGAGGGTGTGCCCTAACATCTCCTACACCTGAGGACCTCCTCCTGGAACCTATCCACGTAGCTCCCTAGAGTCTCATTCACTCCCTACTTGATGAGTAACAGGGACTCAGATTCCATCCCCTTCTTGGAAGCTGTGAACCTCAGCAGGAACCCCCGTCGCAGGTCCTCAAAACAGTAGATGGAGCCGACCAGAAGCTGGTGGAACTAATCCCTCGCCTTTTCTTTGAGGGTGATGGAGAAGAGCCGGCACTTGAAAGCATCTAAAATTTTCCGAATCAAAACCACATCCTCGAACCACTGGATGTGTTGACTGGATCATCTCTTCCGATGTAGTAGGACATTTCTGGCTCGTGGAATCCCTCTGGAACTGGGGCGGATGAAACCAGCTCACTGAAAGGACTCCCCTCTCCCGCTAGGCAAGCCGAGCGATCCCGCGCCTCCACCTCGCTGGTTCAACCCGCACTTGCTGAGCCGGGGAACACAGCTCGCCCCAACAGATCCTGCTCGCTGCCTTTCTCTGCTGTTTCTTTCCCAGGTCGCCTGACGGGGGCGTTCTCGCCTAGAGCTGGAGCGGCGGCCACTGGGACGGCGAGTGTTGAGCACTCGCAGCGAGCTCCGAGTGCGAACATGACGAGGTTCCGCATCTCCTGCCGGAATTCCTCAAATATGTCGAGAGTGGCGAGAGGGGAGGGAGGTGTCGAATCGGCCCGGTCAGAACCTTGCCCTTCACCTCCAGTCATTGAGCTCGCTAAGATTTTCGGTGCTGGTCACTCTCCACTCCCGTCGCACCAAAAATGTTGAAATGAGAAACCAACTTCTGTGGAGTTCGAATCCTTGGGGAAGGGGTGACCGCACACTTACTTCTCCTAGCAAGCTGAATTGATTGAAGACTTAGAACTCAAAACTGACCCAAGGCTCCAATATAGAGGTCCCACCACACACCCGGAAGATCTTAGAGCACTTCCCCTCTGTTGAAGTGTGACCGGGCGGTCTGTCTTGGCGAGTTGGAGACCGCGCGGTCTGACGGTCTCACTCAGCGGTTTGGTTGCTGTGCTGTTGCTGTCTGGTTGCCGAACGGTCTGGCGGTCTCCCCTGGCGGTCTCCTCTGGCGGTCTCTCTCTCTCTCTCTGGTGGTAGCCGTGCGGTTAGCCCTTCTGTCTAACCGCGCGGTCTGTGCGGTTTGATCTGTATAGTCCGCTTAGTCCTGTAAATTTTTAGTCCCACATCTCTTATTTGTATTCTCTCTTCTCTCCTCCATTCTATATAAGGGAGGGCATACCTTTGTAATAGATACCTTTTTCTGATAATAAAATTTCAGTTATACCCGTTCCGGCTTGTGTTTAGTTCGTTTTTAACATGGTATCAGAGCCATCGGTCATTGGCTCCTGATTCTGTCCGCCCTGTTCGCGCGGCTTTCTTCCTCTTCTCGCGGCCTGTTTCCGCGGCTTGTTTCTTCCGCTTGTTTTTCTCGCGGCCTGTTTCTGTTGCTTGCTTCTTGCGACCTATTCTAGTCGCCGCTCCCTCCTTCTCTTCTCTAGTCGCCGCGACCTGTCTCCGCGGCCTCTTTTGCCTTGGTTGCCTTTTGCGACCTGTCTCCTGATATCCTCCTCTTCTGTTCGCGCGGTCTGTCTGCTAGCCGCCCGACTTCTCTCCTCCTGTTTGGTTCTGCGGCTTGGTCGTGGCTTTTTCTGGCCGCTGGTGTCTGCCATCGTGACCGCTGCAGATCTTTTCTTCCTATCCGCTCGATTTCTCTCTGTTCGCGTGTGTTCTTCCTTGTTTAGGCGGCCTCTCTGCCCTTCTTCCTTCGCCGCCCTCTCTTGTCCCCGCGATCTGTCTCTTAGTCGCAGCGGCTTGTTTTTCCTCTGTGCGGCTCTTCCTTTAGCCGCTCCTGCCTGTTAGTCGGCGCGACCTCCTATTGTGTCGCGCGGCTTGTGCTTCCCTTTTGCCTTGCTCTGCATCTTGGTCGTGGCCCTTCTTGCCGCTGGTGTGCTGTCACCGTGACCGCTGCAGTTTTTTTGTTCCTCCTGTCATGGATTCCATATACTCCTCCGAGCCGCTCGCCTCGGTGGTCACGTCTTCTGGTAGTGCCCACGTTGTTACTCAAGGGAAATGGCTGATCGACACCGGTGCTACTAATCATATGACCGGCAATCCCCAGTGTTTTTCTCTCCTAGAAACACATGGTCGGTTGCCCCCGGTTACTCTCGCTGACGGCTCTTCATCGTCGGTTCATGGGACGGGAATAGTCCGTGTCTCTCCGTCTCTTCGTTTGGAGGATACTCTCTACGTGCCCAAGTTCCCATGCAACTTATTATCTGTTACCTCTCTATGCAAGCAATTACAATGTTCTGTTACTTTTACTTCTACTAATTGCTCTTTTCAGGATCCGGCCTCCCAACAGACGATTGCTACTGGGACTGAGAGTGGCGGCCTATACTTCCTGGACAACATTTCCGCTTTCTCCACCTTCTCATCCACCTCCACAGATCTTCTTCAATGGCATCTCCGCCTTGGTCATGCTCCTCCTCATCTTCTTCGTCAACTTCTGCCCCACCTTCCTCCACAAAGTCCTCCGCTCAACTGTGAGGCCTGTCAAGCATCACCGCTCCTCCTTCCCTCCAAAGCACGTTCGTGGATCCACCCGTCCGTTTGATCTCATCCACTCCGATATTTGGGGTCCTTCTCCTACTCCTACCGTTGGTCGGGGTAGTTCATATTTTGTCACATTCATTGATGATTTCTCTCGCTGTACGTGGGTGTATCTGTTAAAAGATTGCTCCGAATTATTCTCTGTCTGGACATCCTTCTATCTCATGATCAAGACTCAGTTTGATGTTTCTATTAAAGTTCTTCGATCTGATAATGCCAAAGAATATCTCAGTCATGATTTCTCTGTCTTCTGCATGCAATATGGGATTATTCATCAAACTAGTTGTGTCTATACTTCACAACAAAATGGTGTGGCAGAACACAAAAACCGTCATCTCCTTGATGTCGCTCGTTCCTTGATGACCCAGATGCATGTTCCTCGCTCCTATTGGGGCTATGCTGTTCTCCTTGCCTGTTACCTCATCAATCGCATTCCCTCCACCGTTCTTCACGGAAAAACCCCATTCTCCATTTTGTATCCGGGCAAGGAGCCGTTTCCCCTCCCTCTCCAAATATTTGGATGCACTGCTTTTGTGCATGCCCCCTCTGCCACCCGTGATAAGCTATCCCCGGATGGCACTGTGGACCGTTATAAAGCTCGCCTTGTTGCTAAGGGCTTTACTCAGACCTATGGAGTTGATTACTTTGACACCTTCTCTCCCGTGGCTCGTCTCAGCACTATACGGGTTCTTCTCTCTGTGGCGGTCAATAAAGACTGGCCAATTTCCCAGCTGGATGTAAAGAATGCCTTTCTTTACGGTGATCTTCAGGAGGCCGTCTACATGGAGCAACCTCCTGGGTATGTTGCTCAGGGGGAGACACGAGTATGCCGGCTGCAGAAGGCAATCTATGGCCTCAAGCAGAGCCCTCGAGCTTGGTTTGACAAGTTCAGCGGCATCGTGGCGGCCGTTGGTTTTGTGCGCAGCTCTGCTGATCACTCTCTATTTGTTCGCAAAACCTCCTCGGGACTGGTGGTTCTTGCAGTTTATGTTGATGACATTCTTCTCACTGGCGATGATCAGGAAGGGGTAGCCTTGACAAAGCGGCACCTTCGTCAACATCTAGTCACGAAAGACATGGGCTCTCCGAAGTACTTTTTGGGGATCGAAATCTCTCGGAAGCCCAACTCCTTAGTCCTCTCTCAGCGTAAGTATGCCCTTGATCTTTTAAAAGAAGCAGGATTGACTGGGGTTAAACCTGCACGATGTCCCATGGCTGTTGGAGAAGACAAAACCTGGACAGATGATTCGCCTCTTCTTTCGGATACTACGCGGTACAGGCGACTTGTTGGTAAGCTCATATACCTCACCGTGACCAGGCCCGACATTTCCTATGCGGTGGGCAAGGTGAGTCAATTCATGCAAGCACCCAGGGAGTGCCATCTACAGTCCGCCTTGCGGATCTTGGAGTACGTCAAAGCAGCCCCTGGGAAAGGATTGCTCTTTCAGAAGAATGGTCATCTGAGGGTTGAAGCATACTCAGATGCGAGTTACGCTGATGACAAAGGGGATCGCAAGTCTACCTCCGGTTTCTGCACTTTTGTTGGGGGAAATCTGGTAAGCTGGAAGAGCAAGAAGCAGTCTGTTGTCTCCAGGTCCAGTGCTGAAGCAGAGTATCGGAGTATGGCCTCGACCACTTGTGAGTTAAAGTGGCTTCGGGCTCTTATGCTGGATTTAGGAGAGGTCTACAACCATCCTCTACCTATATTCTGTGACAACAAGGCTGCTATATACATCTCCAAAAATCCAGTTTTTCATGAAAGAACCAAGCACATTGAGGTCGATTGTCATTTCATTCGTGAAGAGATTTTAAAGGAACAAATTTGCACTCCATTTGTTACTTCTGAGAAAGAGCTGGCTGACATCTTCACCAAGCCAGTATCCGCCTCGTTCCTTCATATTTGTGACAAGCTGGGCATGATCGATATATATGCTCCAGCTTGAGGGGGAGTGTTGAAGTGTGACCGGGCGGTCTGTCTTGGCGAGTTGGAGACCGCGCGGTCTGACGGTCTCACTCAGCGGTTTGGTTGCTGTGCTGTTGCTGTCTGGTTGCCGAACGGTCTGGCGGTCTCCCCTGGCGGTCTCCTCTGGCGGTCTCTCTCTCTCTCTCTCTGGTGGTAGCCGTGCGGTTAGCCCTTCTGTCTAACCGCGCGGTCTGTGCGGTTTGATCCGTATAGTCCGCTTAGTCCTGTAAATTTTTAGTCCCACATCTCTTATTTGTATTCTCTCTTCTCTCCTCCATTCTATATAAGGGAGGGCATACCTTTGTAATAGATACCTTTTTCTGATAATAAAATTTCAGTTATACCCGTTCCGGCTTGTGTTTAGTTCGTTTTTAACACCCTCCTTAGCCTGCGCTGAGCTAAGGGCACCTCAGAAAGCGCAAGAAGATCTAAGAATTAGAGAATTGGAAAGCATGCCTTTTGAGGTACCCTCTTGGGTCTATTTATAGATTTCTAGGTCTGGCCTGCAAATAACGCAACTCCGCTATTCTAAACGGTTATGTGCAGCCAAAAGGAGGTCTGCTAACAGCGAAACTCCGTTGTTCTAAGGAGCTAAATGCAGGCCTAATCATATTTGGCAGACCAAATTATATTAACCACATGATATCCACACCCCACTCCTGGGGGGAGTCGAGACCAACTCGCCATTCAATCGGGCGGACGCGACCTGGCTCTCGCAGCTCGCTTCTCTCTTTAGGCGAGCGCGAGTCAGGCTCCTGCGACTCGCCTGCCCCTTACACGGTGGCGGGCCGGCGGTCCTGTCCTGGCAGTTACTTAGGCGAACGCGGGCTGGTGAGCTGGCTCGCGCGGTCCGCCCGCCTGTGTGGCGGAAGCGAGCCGACTGGCCCCTGGGCTCGCCCGCCTACTGAATGCGGGCTGGCTGCCCTGGCTCGCTCGCCCGCCTGGCGTATGCGGGTCGGCTTGCATTGAGGGTCGCTTTCATTGAGGGCCCCTCATCTGCCTTGTTGGACCCACTCGGCGAACACTGGGTTGTACACCCAAAAGCTTAGAAGAAGCAACCCCTCCACAACCAAAAATGACCGAGCAGAGTACGAGGTAGACTAACTGATAACGAAGTCGTGACGAATAAGATAGATAGTCGCAAACTCGCGATCTATCTCTCTGAGCAAAGGATCCAAACGCTCAACTTATTGTTTAGTAAAAAATATGGTCGAAATCTTTTGCAAGATTTCGAAGTCCGTCTCCTTGTACCCCTGGGACCCTATTTATAGACAAATCTAAAGAGAGGGGGTGTCTTGTTTATAGCTCCACCCCTGGCGACTAAGCGACCTCTTGGGGAGAGCTCGCTCGACTGAGCGAGTAACAAGCCTAGTCGCCTACCTGGCGAGTATGCGAGTGGAGCTCGTCATACTCGCTCAGGCATTCTGCTTTCTTGCGCGTTAACTTTGACTTATATCTTGTCTTGCTGACTTTGACTTTTGCTGACCTGACTCTGAAAGGGTTCACCCTCGACGAATATGAGTTGTACAATATGATATAAATGAAATGTTAAAACTCTAATTAACAATCCTTTAGGTTTTCATTTCTCTAATTTTTTTGCGAATATTCTTAAAATAGTGATTAACGATTAACAAATAATTTTGGATAGGCAAAAAGGTGGTGTTAATAAGAACCGCATATTATTATTATTATTATTAATTTATCAAAATATAAATTCTAATATGGAAATGATGATAACCTCGTTTCTACATACCATTTCCGTGTTTTCCTCATTTCTACGTATCATTTCCGTGTTTTCCTATTCACGTCTATCCCCCTGGTTCTTTCGCGATCCCTCGTTCTCGCACGATCCCTCGTTCAGTCGTTCTCGTTGAAACCTTCCACTGACCAATGTTGATCAACAATTTCTCTCCTCTCGCACATGCCGCCGACGGTGGTTCTTCCTCACGCACAGGGGCAGATGCAAGGGGGGGCCATGGGGGCCCGGCCCCCCCCCCCAAATTTTTTTAAACAATATATCTTTATATTATACCCTTCCAATTTCCATTAACCCTTCTTTATTTTAAAATTTTTGGTTTTATGGTCATTTACTTTTTGCTGTCAACTTTTTCTACCAAAAGCCCTTTTTTTGTGTGCCCATCTAATCTGACCCATCTCCCCAAAATATCTTTTTGTGCTGCACGTTTCCTCCTACACGTCTCGACAACAGCTTCTACAATTAAAAAAAACCCGTGACTCAGCTTTTTCCTACCCATCTCGGATCAACTTTGCTCCAGGCTCCAGCTCTCCTAAATCCAAAAGCTCCTTTGCCCTACTGCACGACGAGCTTCCACGGACCACGGGGGAAACAATAGTTTTGAGTTTCTAGCGGGACTCTACCAGGATAACAACGGGACGACAACGATTTCAAGGGCCGCTTCCAGCAGGCTTTCCATTAGGACTTCAACTATCATTTCGAGCTTCCAGCGAGCTCAAGGGGCTTCTTCCTCTCCGACGTTGGACCTCCGATTTCGGGCTTCCAAATATCCATCTTCAAACTTCCAACCTCTGATTTTTGACTTTTGAGCTTCCATTTCATCGGCCTACAAAGCTTCGTCGTTGGAAGGCTTCATCTTATTCCTCTGTGTCATCCTCTGCTTTTGGTGTAAGTTCTATCCTCTGCTTTAAACTTTCATCCTCTGCTTTGCCCTTTATATAAGTTTAAAATAATTTATCATCTGCTTCTGGTGTGATTTTAGCTTCCAGCGAGCTCAGGGAGTTTAAAATATTTTTTTGTTCTTTCAGAATTTAATTAGTTAATCAAATTGACTGCTTAGATCAATTTTTTACAACAATCTTGCTCATATTCAATAGTTGTTGTTGTGCTTGACTTTCCTGCACATATTATTAATTTTAGTTCCCTCTGCTTTTTTTATTTATAATCAGATATTGAGCAGAGGCGTAGAGCTAATTACAAGTGATATGCTATAGAATGAGGTGAATTTATATCTACATTTTGTTTTACATCTGCAGTTTTTAGAGCTCTTCTTATATAGATATTTTTAGGGTTTTTTTATCAAAGTTGCAATAACATTTATGTTTCAGATTTACTTAGATACCCTCTTTTAAGTGGCACTTATCTGCTTGTCATTCAAATCACAAAATTGTAAATAAATGATTCTTAGAATTTAGAAATAATGTCAAAATCAATCAAAAATTTTAAGCGATTAATAATTTCCCTCGCGGGCCTGGTACGATCACGCTTGGCTGTAGGGGCATTGCCTCGTGTACCCTGAATGGAATTAAATTTGTTTAGAAATTGTTTTTATGATTTTTTTTATCAACGTTACAGTAGCATCTATATTTCAGATTTACTTAGATACCCTATTTTGTGTTCTCATTGCACTGACTATATTATGATTTGATGAAATGTGCACATTTACTACTTGATGTTGGTCTCAGTATCAAACATTGCAAAATTTTTAGCATGTGAGCATGTCTAAAATTTGGTTGTTTCTGCCCAAGTATCCATAATTCTGATCAAAAAAATCTCGTAATTCTGATGAAATAGTATTTTAATAATGTTTCACAAGTTCTTTTTGTTGTACAGGTAATCATAAAAAAATTGAAAACAATTGATTCATTTTTCAACAAAAATTTAACAAATGAAGGTGACACATCTATGTCAATAGAACAAGTTAATGTTCAATCTCAAGATATAAAGGTTGTTGATTCTTCCATAGCTGAAAGTGGTTCAATCATTTTCGAGCGTGATCCTGGATTATGACGACAAATTTGGGACTATCCTATAAATCAACAAGATGAAATGCGACGAGCTTATATTAAACTTGGTCCTTACCAACACAAACTTCAAGAGTATCCATCCTCAGGTGAACATAATCGAAGATTTCAATATTTGTGGTTCGAGAAGTTTCCATGGTTAGAGTATTCTCCTGCAAAAGATGCTGCATATTGTACACCTTGCTATATTTTCAATAAACAAAATAGTGGTCGGTATGGAACAAATTCATTCACGATGGAAGGATTTTGGAACTGGAAGAAAGTCAATGGAAAGAATTGTGCTTTTTTGACTCATACAAGGAAGGATCATTGTTCTCCACACAGCATTGCAGTCAAAAAATGTGCAGACTTAATTGCACAAACTCAACATATAGATATAGTGATGGAAAGACAAACATCTCAGCAAATCGCAATGAACCGGTTACGGATTGGAACTTCAATTGATGCATTGCGATATTGCGCATTTCAAGGAATTGCATTTCGAGGTCACGATGAAACTCCAGAATCTATTAATCGTGGGAATTTTGTGCAAGTAATCAAATTGCTTCGGACTTATAACAAGGAAGTTGATGAGGCTGTGTTAGAAAATGCGTCAAGAAATGCTATGTACATATCGCCTAATATTCAGAAGGATCTTCTTTCGATTATGTCAAGAAAAGTGCAAGATGTAATTCGTAAGGAAATTAATGATTTCAAATTTTACATAATAGTTGACGAATCTAGAGACGAGTCAAAAAAAGAGCAAATGGCTATCGTGATTCGATTTGTGAATGTTCATGGCTTTGTGCGAGAAAGGTTTTTAGATCTTGTTCATGTTACAGATACAAGTGCACTGACTCTTAAAAATGAAATTTTCGCAGTCCTCTCTCGTCATAATTTGAGTATCAGGGATATACGGGGTCAAGGATATGATGGTGCTAGTAACATGCGAGGTGAATGGAAGGGTTTAAAAACTTTATTCCTTAATGAATGCTCTCAAGCTTATTATGTTCACTGTTGTGCACATAAGCTACAACTAGTTCTTGTTGCAATATCAAAAGAAGTGAAGGCAGTGCATACTTTTTTAATGAGTTGATATATATTATTAAAACTGTTGGTGCTTCTAATAAACGCAATGATCAATTGCGAGCTGCTCAAAAACAGTACTTCGATCACATGATTGCTCTAGGTGAAATTGAAACTGGCACGGGAGCCAATCAAATTGGTTCATTACAACGACATGGTGACACTAGATGGTCGTCACATCTGAACTCTGTTTACAGTGTTACAAATATGTATAATGCTACATGCTCTGTGTTGCTTGATATTAGTGATAATGGAGGAACATCTGCTCAACGAGTGGATGCTGAAGCAGCCTTTAGAAAAATAGGAGTATTTGAATTTGTTTTCATTTTGCATTTGATGAAAGAAATTTTGGAAATCAGTGACGTTTTATGCAAAGCATTGCAACATCAATCTCAGGATATGTTGAATGCCATAAATTTAGTTTCAACAACAAAAACTCTCATTCAGAAGTTGCGAGAATCTGGCTGGAAAAAGTTCTTACAAGATGTGAACATATTCTGTGAGAAAAATGAAGTTAAAGTTCCTGACATGAATGTTCAATATAGTGATTGTCAGTTTCGAAGTCCGCGTGATATCATTACAGTCAAACATCATTTCCAAGTAGATATTTTCAATGTCTCAATAGATTGTGTGTTGCAGGAGCTAAATTCAAGATTCAGTGGAAATTCTATTGAACTCCTTCGTCTAAGTATGACATTAGATCCAAGTGATGAATACAAGTCTTTCAAGATTGATGATATATGTGTCCTTGCAAAGAATTTCTATCCTCAAGATTTCAGTGAACAAGAAATTTATGTGTTAAATACTCAATTGCAGCATTATCAACTCGATGTCCCTTCTCATAAGGACTTTAAAAATTTGTCTACAATTTCCAAGTTGTATGAGAAATTGGTGGAAACAAAAAAATCGAAGACATACTACCTTATTGACAAATTGATTCGTCTCATTTTGACTCTTCCTGTCTCAACAACAACCACAGAAAAGTCGTTTTCTGCTATGAAACTTGTTAAAACGAGGCTTCGTAATAAGATGGAAGATGAATTTCTTGCAAATTGCATGACTTTATATAGAGCGAGAAATAACGGAGAAAATTGACAAAGATTGTATCATAGATGAATTCTATGAAGTGAAAAAGCGTCGAGCACAATTGAAGTGACATGTATATGATTATTTGTATCTTTTTTGGCTTATTGAATATATATATATATGTTATATTTTGTCGATTTAAAATTAATTTTAAAATTTATTTGCCTTCGCTTGGCGACTGGGCCCCTAACAAAAATTCCTGGATCCGCCCCTGCTCACGCAGCACGTAGTTGCAAAACTAATCTCCCATTGCCAATCTTCTAGTTCTTTACATGTTGTTCTCCTTCTTTCGGATCAGCAAAACTTCTTGAAAACCAAAATTCATAACCTGAATCGGAACCGTAAGCGAAAAATGTAAAGAACTGCTCAAAAAACCCTCAAAACCTATTTCTTGAAAAAGCTCATCCAAACAACCTAAAAAAGACAATATAGTTTTTCCAACCACGACCACCGCCCAAAGAGGGATCAGGATCCTCTCCAATTCAAATAAACTAGATATTATCCAATTCATGGTCCTGGTTTCCTCTCCCCAATCCTACGGCGAGCACGAGAAGGCAAGCTAAGTTGGCGAACTGAGTTTTAGGATCTTTTATTTCAGGTCGTAGGATGATGAACAGAATAGTATTCATTTCATTGAGAGGATCACTTTCCCCCAAAGTGGTCTAAATTTTTGGTACATGATTCTCTTGGCAAAACTACAATTGTAATGCAGTTTATGGTTGTAACAAATTGTAATGCAGTTGTAAAATAGTTAAACACTTAAAATGATCGTAAAAATAGATAGATTAATATTTTTTTAATTATTTTAAAAAAAAATTACTGTATTTTACACACAAAAGTGATTCACACATCTTCCACTACGTGCAAATCACGTACAAAAGAGTGAGAAATTGACTTTTTAAGCTAAAATATACATTTTTTACAAAATAAAAATATTTATTCATATTTTTTTTACAGACATTTAAAATACTCATTTGTAAATGTTTTGAATAAAATATGTACAAATATATTTGCATTATAAAAATATCAAAATTGAATTGAAATTTATAAAAATTACATTTTCGAATACAATGCATTTTTGAAGAAAAATATAGTCTTGCCCCCTAGAGGTAAGAACTACAGGTATAAAAAAAAATTCTCCCCAAAGCGAGCCTTGGAGCATGCCAATAGAAAGCATGAAAATATTTTGTTTTTTAAATTAATTTTCTTAAGTGCATCGCATAAATAAATATAATTATTTATTATCACTTAAGTCGTATAAAATATAAATAATTGACATCATTAATACAAAATGTCAATACATACGACGTTACATGGATTTATTGGAAAGTCTATTCATCGGAGATGCTAAGGTGAATATTATTTTTTATAAAAAAAAAAAAGGAATGGAGTTTTCCTAAAGATTTTCTAGTAAAGTCAGCAGAACTTTGACCGTAATTGACATCGTTTCATCCCCCCCCCCCCCCCCCCTTACATCGTTTCATTCCCCCCCCCCCCCCCCCGGTCGGGCCTCACTTCAGTCCGACTGAATCGGACTGAAGTTTGCCTCTTCCGGAAATATCCTCCCGATTCGCTATTTGCCCGATTCCCTACTTCTCCCTCTGCGAAAATTTTTACATACATGCGGGTATATGGAGCATGGTGCCCACGATGTATTGGGAGCCGTCCGATCAACTAAAAGTCATGCTTATTTTAAAATATTTTTTTCTCCCTTTAATGCTGGCGGTTAGATCTCAAATCCAATGGCAAAAAATGTATTGCACCTACCTCTAGGTACCCGTGTGTACCTAAAAATTACTCCGCCATTCATCTCCCGCACCCCCCGCTTATTCTCTCCCTGCTCAACGGAAGCCCCGGACGCCCGCTGCCTCCGGCTTCCCCCCTTTGCTCGACGGCGTCTCCTCCAGTCGCCGCACCGGTCGGGCCTCCTTCTTCCCCGACGGAAGAATTCCAGAGTACGGGGCTTCGCCTTCTTATCGCAATTTCAGTCGGAGTGAGCGGCTCCGGCTATCCTCACTTGCAACATCTCTCCCTCTCTCTCACTTCACGGTAAGCTCCTCTTGCACCCCTTCCCTCTCCATCTCCTCTCTCTCCCTCTTTCTTCATGGGTAAGCTGCCTTCCAGATCTAGGTTTTAGGGCTCTTGGATCGCCGACGACTACAACGATTTCTACCTTCACTGCCCGCTTCTTATTCTTCCCGCCGAAGATCGCCAATCTTCTACTGCCGATGACCACTGAGAATACCTTCATCTCTCTCTTAAGACAGTATTTTTACAAATACTCGTTGAGAGCACTTGTTCAATCATGTTAAGGTTAACATATTATTAAATATGTTAACTCATTTATGCGGGCAGTGGATTTCATAAGCAAACCCAGTAATAACATCTACCCAGTCATTGAGATAAAACAGTTATATCATTGAGCACCCTTATGAATGTTACATCTACCAAGTTATTGAGATAAAACAGATGTTATCCCGTGTGTCCCTTAAGAATGTTAGAAATTTAGAACTCTCAGTCAGTGAGAATACCTTATGAATGTTACATAAGCAAACCCTTATGAATGTTACCCTTATGAATGTTACATCTACCCAGTCATTGAGATAAAACAGATGTTATCTCAACGAGTATGTTAGAATTGAGCAAATGTTTTTATTTAAAATACGGGTATAACATCTGTTTTACATTTTAACAAATTAATAAGAAGCGGGCAGTGGAGGTAGAAATCATTACTTAATGTTATATGAAATTCATGTTCTTTATAAATTTACTAAGCCCCAGTAATATAAGTGCCCAAGATTGTCACCTTAAAAACACATTACATCATTATTGTACAACACTTCCCTTTATTAGCAACTATATGTTTTCAAGTAACATATATAATATGTATACATACTGTTACAATTGAGCATCACCATATATGTCGTTGGAGATTTGGAGTGATCAACAACTTGGCCGTTTTCACATTTGCAATTGTATGTTTTCATTCATAGGTTCAGTAATGTTAAAGGCCAACAATTTCTTAGCTCATTTATGCCGCCTTTGTAATAATTGTGATTGTCATAGGTCATAGAATTCATCTATTTGCGCATAAATTTTAATTTTTCTCCAAAGATGTAATATTTTTCCTAGCAAACGTGAGGGAAAATTTATGAATCGCTATATTAAATTGTTGTTAATCCTTATGAGTGCTCATAGATTGTTTTTTAAATGATTTGATTCTGATTTAAAGTATAGTACTATAATTGGAAGGATGCTTCCTTACCTGATTATCCCTATAATCGATTGAAAGCAGAATTTGCAAGATCCAATTAGTCTGAGTTAGGAAGAAGTTCACTTAGGTTTAAAATAGAACTAACATATTTAATCATGATGTATATTATAACTTTGTGTAGCATTTCAGTTGCATTTAATCAAGATTTATATTATGATAGGGGGAATGGTTTGCTAGAGCATTTTTAATAAGAGAAGAGTCATACCCTATAGATTCCGTCATTAGCATAAACAGGTACTTTATGTCAATTTTGTGAAATTTAATTTTCATTGTTAATTGAAGTCGAAGATTTATTTGGCAGGGCTTATTTGCTCCAGATAGTCTTCGTTCTTCTTCCTCTCGCCGCTGAATTTACCTGATTCATCCCAGATTGTCTGTCTATTAGTCATCATCGACAATGAACGGTATCGACCTTGTGTTGCGGGACATTGCGAAAACACAACGATCGGATGAGAACCTCGTCCATCGCTGCCCTGAAATTCCACCAGAATCTATTCCGACCCAAACGCCGCCATTCTATTTGTCAGCATTCGACCACCCAACCAGTGAGCCATGCGTTTGTGGCAAGCAATCCGGCACGTTGAACAAGATTCAGGAGGATTGGATCAAGACTCAGCTGAAACTGATTGAAAATGGCATGCGCCCTCCTATCTGAATCGATCCGCCCGTGCCACTATGGAGCAAACGTCCCGACCTGAACGCGTATCTGCTGAAACCGATGTTCGTGATCGATCCAGAACGGCAGTACGACGTCAACGTGACAGCGGGTGCATGCCCGTCTTGCAACAAAGTCGGCTTTCTTTTCTGCAAGCAATTCAGTGCCCCGCGAATCATTGATTGCATCGACACCACTGCATTTGCTCTCTGTGCTCGATATGTGTGCAGGAAGTCGCAGAGCTCAGGCGGCTGTGGTGCCACGTTCCATGTCATGGACGAGGCCGAAACCGAGAAGTTGATCCTGACGCCCATCATCCTTAACTATCCCGTACAGCTGTTCGAACAGAGCGCGCACGACGTCAGTCTTGTTCAAATGGAATACGACTTGTACACGTCCCGTTCCGGCAGTGCTGATGTCGCTAAGGTGATTCGTTGTGCCCGAACGACTCGATACATGCGTCAAGCCACTCTATATCGTGGTCACGTGTCGTGGTATTTGAAAATGCATGCTAGGGATGCCGCACTCTGGCAATCGTCGACGCCTCTGGATCCGACAGTGTTTCCCGATTTTCCGTCATTCTTTCAGCATTGCAATGGGTACAATGGTACTCTCGGTCCTGTAGAATCGACGCTGACAGGCCTGATCAATGACTGCATTTCTCGCCAACTCCCGTTCTTCAACCGAATTGAAGGCGCCATCACCGGGACTCATCTCTCGGCCGACCATCATCACAACGTGTCGGGACGCATGAAATTAACGGATGAGTTCAACGGCAGGAAATTCGCCCCGGTTGCTGGATTGCACTCCGTCATGAACGAGCGCCAACAAATCCTCTCCCATCAATTCACAAGCACGACGGGCAATGCCGAACGTCGATCTGTTAGTCGGGGTTTGCTGAGACGGTACAACGCTTATAATATTGATACTTCGATGCTCATCATGTACCTGGACAAGTGCTGCGATGATCGGGAATGGCTGGAAGAGTTCGAGAACATCATTGTTCTTCTCGACAATCACCACCTGATCACAAGGTACCGGGACAATCCGAACAGCACGGATCGTGCTCGGCATGAACAATTCATGTCTGTCGTGGCCGAAATCATTGTTGGCACTGGACAAGCTCCGATGCGGGAATGCTCCATCATTGAGGCTGAATTGGATGCACTGTTGGATCGCATTAAAAAGTGGGAAATCGAGAATGATGTACCCTCATCCAAGCGCATCGTGACGAGCAAACTTCTCGCTTGCCACGAGACACACAAAAAACACATCAGAAATTGCTTAACGCCGCCCGCATCCGCGTTGACTACCGTCGTGGATCGCTTCTTTCGTTCGAGCCTGCGCCGTGGATCGGGGAAGAATGAAAACTTGTGGCGTCATGGACGAGCTATTTGCCCGGAGACCATATCCCTGGAAGGAGGGAACTTGCTGCTTCATGCCGTTATCGCTCAAATCAACTTTAGAGGCGAACTCCAATTTGATTCTCGCTGGGCATATTTGCCAATCTCTGGGATGCATATCATTCTCACTCAATATCTCGCATTGTTTCCGACTGATGGCATCACTCCCTTGCCTACGTCTTTGTCGACGATGTTTCACTTATTGCCTCTCTCGATTGATGATTGTGACGATGAATTTGGATTGACGACAGCGTTTGGACAATCCCTTCCTCAACTGCCCGAAATTCCTGGTGGGCAACTGAAATCGCTTGGAGTGATCGCGGAATCAATCGCCGATAATGCAATTTGGTCGAGTCACACGTTCGATGCGATTGTGCACGATGCCCTTGATGTTGCCGCTGCTGTCGTCGAGCGGGCTAACGATGATCATCATATCGTTGAAGAAGACAATGCTGCACCACGGGATGATAGTGATCTGAACCATGCCGACGACGTTGATCCTTTGATTGGCTCCGAATCAGGCGTCAAATTTAGCAACACACCCCATTCCATTCAGTCCAATCGCAAGCGCCGCAAGCCAGGACCAACATCGCATGAGTGCAGCTCTTCATCGAGTCATCATAAAAAACCTCGTAGCCTCAACGCATCAGGAAATGAACGTCAATCGGCATTACGAGGGCTTAATCTATGGGAAGCTGTCATGTGCACTTCACCAATGATCAACCCTTTGGAGCGTCGCTTGCTCCGAACGATTGCTATCAAATTTCTTCTGCCCGATGAAGTCCAGGATCTGAAGGATTTCCCTATTGAATCTTTGCATCTTCCGCAATTGCACCGAATCTGGTCTGTTCTAGTCTCGGCTCTGCATACCACCAATTTCGCTTTCAAACGGTTCATTCGGCCGAAATCAGAACAGGTCTTAAAGCAGCACTTGGAGGATATGGTTGCCCAGGCCCGATTCAGATTGCCCATTCAACGAGCAGCGCCCAAACGCAGCATCATTACTGCCCTAAGCCAAGCAGCATCAGTGATTGCTTCATTGCAATCGTCCCTTGTTTCCAGTTTCAACATTGTGCAGTTGGAAGAGACTGTGACAACAACTACAACTCGAATAGTCACCTTGGCAACCAGCGCCAATCAAAGTTCTAGTCAATCTCATGCATCGGATCTGCAATCTACGCCTGAACAATTCATTGAAGGGTCATCGGACAATATCATTGATCGACTGGTTCAACAAGAGATTGATGCCGGACATGCCGGCAACATTCATTGGACCAAAGTGGTTGCCCCCGCGTACGCTCGCATTGCTTCCCGTCGTGATGATCTGCTCGAGATGACCCATAAGGAGATCCAGAATCGTTGGGAGTATCTTGCATGCCTCAAGAAGCGTGCGCCATCAACCACATCATCACGACCAGTTTGTCATTCTCGTTTGCAATCACATTCCGAGGTGGCCCACTAGCACGACGATCCAAGCTCCCTAAATATTCCTCCATCGTCGCCGGCCGAACCATCAGTGCCAGCCGCATCTCCGATCACCCGGAATTCAAATCAACTGGCATCTTCTGCAGTCATCACGATGGCGGAGGAACCTGCTATGGTCAACACGTCTGCTGTCAGCGAGATTGTTTTACGTCCGCCATTCATGGTCGATCATCAGTTGCCTGGTTTGGATCAAATATTGGCGGCCAGCGTCCCCGCCCCATCTGCAGGGGAGCCGTTTTCCCAAGTGGAGAAGGAGCTGCTCAATTACTTATTGACCAGTACAGCAGAGCGCTCCCACGTGAAATCGGCGACTGGTGATCAAACGTCTTGGAAGAGTCTAGCCAAGCGTTTCTTGTAGTGGGCGCGAGTCGCGCGGGTATTGGGGATGAACCAGTTTCGGGCCCGATCAGATGGGCAGCTCAAGCAAAAGGTCAAGGATGATAACAAGAAAAAGAGCTGCTAGCAGGTAGACAATATTTGACTTTTAGTTTCATTTTCATCTTTAAAAAACTCCTCAATTATTGAAATTTTCCTTCTTTTAATCTCACTAGGCTTGTTGAGATGGCTCAAGCTTGAGAAGATCATACTTTCGCGGTATGCTTGATTTCAAAAGCTGATTTAATTTTTTTATTCCTTGGGATTAGACATTAATCGAGAAGGATAAGAAGGTATTGGTCTCTTTGGTTCTCCCTCAATTTTACCTGACTGAAATTTACATATTCTGGACAATTGAAACCATCTCCTTTCACAGGTGCCAGGTGCAGGTAATCTTGAGAGAAGGATATTAGAAGTCAGGAAGAGGGTAAAGGTTGTGAAACCTGGTTGCAAGACATCTTTATCACGATGAACAATACAATTTTGACCCAGGTGCATGATGCTCTAGCATGCTACAATGAGGTTCTTCGTATAGATCCTATGGCAGCTGATGGCCTTGTCAACAGGGGAAACACATTTAAGGAAATTGGAAGGGTCAGTGAAGCTATTCAAGATTATGCACGAGCTGTTTCTATCAGGCCGACTATGGCCGAAGCTCATGCAAACTTGGCTTCTGCTTACAAGGACAGGTAATTAAATTGTTTTTTCAGGCCTTTAAGACCTTTGTTTTGAAGACACTAGCTTAAATGGCACGGGATCTCAAGATTAATTTTGATAGTTGTTTTCTTTCAATTACATCACAATGTATACTATCTCTTGTTTATCAAAATATCCATCACTGCATTGAGCAATTTATAACTAATCTTGCATATTTTCTTGCTTTTTCGGTTGATTATGTTTCAAAAGCTAGGCATGTGTAAGCCTCCATAAGGAGAGAAATCAACTTACCTAGGCATGTGTTCCACAATGGCCTTGCTCATTGTATTCACAGTATTCTGCAGATCTCAATAGAGATGATAATACTTTCAGGTCTCTTTTTATTTGTTTTATGCATATATTCTACCACCTAGTGTTTTTGTTATTTCTTCTGTAAAGAAGAATTGTTGATGGTTGTGAACTTGTGATCCAAATTAATTAGATTGTGAACTATATGTATGCAGGTAGTCTTGGAAATAAGCTTGCCGAACTTTTTGATAGAGCTGAAGTTGGGAATGGGCCTCGTGAAGAGAACATTTTCTTGGCTTCATGTATGATTTTCTTCTCATATTTTGTGTTTGATTTTGATCTATATTTTATAAAGAAGATCATTTAGGATAGAGCAGTACAAAGTTTAAGCTGCTTTAGGATGTCCTATTAGGTCTTCATTTGGTTAAGCTTTTACTAGCTTTGTGGTAGGATAGGATGATAGAAATTTGGTTGGTGTTCTTTGGATGAAAATGTTGGACAGCTTTTTGGGCATGTTTGCACAATTTGCCACCATAATGTTGCTTATGGGCAACAACAGAAAAGTGCCAAATGAAATTGTTTTTGAAAGTGATGTCTGGAAAAGCTGAGAAGGTTAAGCTGTTTACAGACAAAGCCTTAGTTTTCTATAGATTGGAAAAATTAAATGTAGAATGTTTGTATCAATCTCGTTTAAGTAATACCTGTGCCAGTAACTTGATTTTAAAAATACAGATGAATTTTGGCACCGGGAGGAAGTAAGCGTGCTCAAACAGATTTGCATTAAAGAGGCGAAGGAAGTCGGTCCGGCGTCGCACCGGGAGGAGGCGAGAATGGCGGCGTCGCACCTCTTTACCGTTGAGTTCCAGATTTCTTCTCCAAAATCGCAATGCCATCCGTGAACCGTTTGCCGTTTTAAATAAACCTAAACAATAGTAACGGCACAGTGAACTGAAATAAGAGTACTCTACACTATTTCTAGCTGTCTGTGAGGAGATATTTGTAATGTGTATATATGAATGTGATTTTACATTCCTTAAATATAATCTTCGCCCGATGAATTTGGAAAAAATGCAATCGTCATAGGATATATGTTTTGACATGACAATGAATAAAACTGTATGGAGTTCCTTTGTTGAAGTTGACTGTTCTCCATTCATAATCTGTGTTTATGACCGTCGACATCGTGCCAAACATACTCATAACCCTCTAATATAAAATGGGGGAATGTGAGATTGTTGAGAGAGGAGAACCCCAACAATTTGTTTAATAAAAACAATAACATTGAAAACGGTCAATTGGCTCCCAAGGTTATTGTGTTAGTTTATATGTGTATGTATATAAAAAATAATCAGGTTCTTATATTTTTGGTATTGTAACTCATTAACCTTTCGACATTTTCAATTAATCCATGGTGATCTTCTTCCAGAAGCAAAGAAGAAGAAGCTGATGGTGGATAAGTCGGATGACGACATTATTTTCGGCACATATGATAACACAGCAGATGATTAGGATTTCATGTGACTCTCCGATTGTGACTCTTGTTCTCTATTTTTGTTCATTATAGATTTTTTTTCATGTATTAAGTTTAATTAGAGATGATATCTCTGTTGGTATGTATCGAGTGAATTGGGCTATCTCCCACCCTCTTATTACTATATTAATATATAAAATTGAAATAAAAATTACATATGTAGCGGTGCAAGTACTTCTTCCAGTTGATGACGTCATGCGTCTTCGATTTATATGCTGGACTGTTATTGTTATATGCTTTAATTTATATGCTTGTTGGACGGTTATGTATTTGTTGGAGTGATACTATTATATGTAAATCTAAATAAGCTCGAGCTCGAGCCGGCTCATTTTGATGAGCTTGACTCGAGCTCGGCTCGTTTGCAGGCCTACCACAGCTTGCTTGTTGAGCCGTTCAACTTGCTTCTTATTATTTTTCCTCTCTTTCTTTATGATCACTTGTGCACATTTTATTGTTGAGCGAGTAAAATTGATCAACTTCAAATTATATTGGAACTAGATAATTTCTTTTGAAAGTGTCTCACTTTATATCTTTATGTAATTCTAATAGCAAAAGACTTTGAAATATTTTAGAAAATGTAGTTCGTGATGCTCAGAATTATAAAAATTATGAAATGATTGAAAGCAAATCAGAGCGTCATCGTTAGAAAATCATAATATTTTTCAGTCAGCAAATAGTATAATTATGGGGATGCGTGTATCAATAGATTTTGATCAAGACAGCTATGCACGAGCGAGAGAGAGACATTGTTTATAACATTGGCTACTTGTCTCTCCCTCCCTTATAACATTGGCTACTTGTCTCTCCCTCCCTTCCTTTTTTTTCTTTCCCTCTTCTTTCTTTCTTAATCCCTCCCCCCCCCCTTTTCTTCTCCTCCCCTCTTTTTTCTTTCTCATCCCTCCCCCTCCCCCCTTTTTTCCCCTCATACTGGAGTGGAACCCGGCGCCCCCCACCCCCCCACCCCCCCCCCGCCCCACCGCATACGGGGGGGGGGAATGAAACGATGTCCGCGTGCACACGCCCAAGCAGAAGTCCCATTGGGAACCACACGAAGCAACGTAGGTTCGTGCTGCACCAAGCACGTGCCACGCCTGGCCAGCATGAGCGCGACTCGCTGACGCGTGCAGGCATACTGCTTCCCCTGGCCGCCGCCGCCGCTGTCGGGCAGCTTGCCCGCGCCGCCTAGGGGCATCTTCATCATTTATGAAAAAAATGGTAATCCAGATTACCAAAACGGAGAAACATCATTCGTCAACTTCAGATTCAATAAGGGGCAATTACCAACACGATCTTTCAAAAAAGCTATAAAAAGGTCATCGGGCCTTCATTTGTGGACAAGTAACCAGAGAGACAAGAGCGAGCTCTAAGATTTTTTGGTCAAGTCGTGACTTAGATCGTTCAGTGGCTCGAAATTCCCTCTGCTTGCTCTCAATGCTCGAGGAACTCTTTAGCAAACACATGAGAAGGCATAGAAGAACACTCTTGTGGACGCTCCAACTACGTGGACTTAGTCATTTTCCTCCTTTCTTTTCCTTCAAGTCCTGTAAACAGAGAGGTGTTCTGTCACCCTCTAAGAATCTCAAACTATTGTAAAAACAAAAGAACTAGTAGATTTCGGCCTGACATAGATCCGAGCACATGATTTTTCACACTTTCAGGATTTTCCACGCTAAAAAATCTCGCTTGACAATGTTGTTGGATCTCTTTTGACTGTTTGAGCGCTCAACTCACTCTCGAGCTAATGCGACCGGATTTTCTTGACCGGAGGAAAACCGAGTGACCCACAACAAAACCCTTGAGAGGATTACACATAAGTTGATCAATAATTTATTTATGAAAATTGTTTAATTAAAGTAATGTGTATGATTATACTGAATTAACAGAGTGATACTAGTTGCAGGTCATCTGGTTTTCCTCCAGTCCAGAGAAACGGACCGTCTTAGTTTGGAGTTGGATCGGGGGTGCAAACAGTCAATGAAAAACATCAGCAATGACATGAGTCTTTTTTACCGTGGAAAATCCCAAAAAGATGAAAAATCACATGACCAGATCTGTGTCGGGTCAAAATCCACTATATAGTTTGAGATTACAAACACTGACAATCTCCTCGGATGGTGACATACTACCTCTCTGTTATAAGTTTTGAGTATAAGAAGAGTAGGAAAATAATCTAAGTCCACGGTTTTGACGAGAGTGTTCTCCGAAGTGCTCCTACGCGCCTTCTTCTGGAGCGGAGAATTGGCTAAGTCCTTGGGCTTGGATGAGAGCGTTCTTTTGGAAAAATGGCTAAGTAATTGAAGCTTTGGATTCCGCAAAGCTGTGAAGTGAGTGTCCAGAAGAGTACTCTTTTGACGTCTTCTCTTGCGCTTACGGGTGAATTAACGCTGTTGAAACCGGGAACCGGTTTCTGTGGAGTTCGAGATCCCAAAAGAGGGGTGACCGCGCACCTACTACGCTCAAGCGAACAATCTAGGCACTAGACTAGGAACGTAAGAGACAGACCCAAGGTCTCAGCGTGGAGGTCCCACCGCATACCCGGAAGACTAACAAACTCTTCCCCTCCCAAGCCAAAGGCTGAGCTAACTTGGCACCTTTGGAAGGCTCTCTTGGCCGACCAAAACCTTTAGGGAGGATCTCCAAATCCATTCCCTCTTAACTAGAGGTGCCACCTCGGGTCAATATAAAATGCTCCTCGCCCGCCCGACTACTGACATAACATCGCCAAGTAATTCTGCGACACGCTGCCCAATTGGGCTGCAAACAGCGCGACTCCGCTGCCCTAAAAGGCTATCAACAGGCCAATAGGGGCTTCCCGGCATAAACCTCGGGGCTCCCACGGGACGAGCGGTTCAAGAGCACACCACTCGCCCAAGACAAAAGGAGTAAGACATGCGCACACAGAGCATCACAGATTATAAATTTACAGGAATATAAATTCCATACATCGGCACGCAGGCCGAAAATATAAATGAATTGGGCCTTCGAGGGCCGGCACAAGCTTGGGCTTAAGCCCGCTATTCCTTGCTTGGTACTGCAACACCTGTACGTCAACGTCTCGACGAGCGGCGGCCAACGAAACATCGGTCGGCTAACATAAGCGGACCGAACACAATGCGCACACCCACTTGATGGGGGCTATAGTGCGTATTCCCTGCAAGTATATAGTATACAACTCCCACAGAGTCTACTCCGGGAACCCCAGAACATCACCGATCCGGCTCATACGTCCGGACGGGCTTCACACAGAACATCACCAATTCGGCTCATACGTCCGAATGGGCTTCACACAGCATGCCTAAATCCGTACTCACACTTCCGGATACTAAATGCAATTAATAGCGGGGACGTACACGTCGACCCATCGGAGAGCTCCCTTTCCCCACCCATTAGTGGAGAGGGGCTTCCATGCAAATATGTAAATTGAGGGCTTCACCTGCCCGAGTAGAAACTTCGTTACCCTTGACGCGTGTTTGGCGGAGCCGCGACCGCGTGTCTTGCGCGAGGCTCGATGCCTAGCGACCGCCGCGACGGTCCATGTACTGATCCGATCTCCACGCGTGTTTTGGCGATGCCGAGAATGAAACTCCCGGCCGTCCTCGCTGTAGGTGGCCCCGGGAGAGGAGCTCCCGGCCGGCCATGTTGTAGGCGGCGTCGGGAGAGGAGCTCCCGGCCGGCCATGTCGTAGGCGGCGCCGGGAGAGGAGCTCCCGGCCGGCCATGTCGTAGGCGGCGCCGGGAGAGGAGCTCCCGGCCGGCCATGTCGTAGGCGGCGCCGGGAGAGGAGCTCCCGGCCGGCCATGTCGTAGGCGGCCGATCCGAGCTCCGGGCGGCCTAACCTTGCTCCAGGCGGCCGATCCGAGCTAGGGCTCGGGCTTGCCGGCGGCGGGAGAGGAGGAGGAGCGGCGGGTGGCGTCGGGCTGGGCTCCAAGCCGGTCGACGATGGGAGAGGAGGAGGAGAGGCGGGCAGTCGAGCTGGCTGCTCCCGGCGGCCGATCGGGCTTAGCCCTAGCCGCTTTTTCTTCTTCCTTCCCCCTCTTTTTCTTCTTGCTTTTTCCTCTTTTCCCTCCTCTCTGTCCCGAGCCACTTGCCCAACTCCCCAAACCCAAAAAAACCTGCTGTCCCCTTTTTCTTCTTCCCCCACCCGCCTGCCCCTTTCTCTTTTTCTTTTTGTCTTTTCTCTTTTGTTTTTTCCTTCACCCTTGTACCGAATCCCCTCCTCCCATAATAGGTATATTATATCCTATATATACTATATAATATGTATGTTATATAACACATATATTATATAATGTATTTTATATAATGTATATATTATATTATATGTATATTATATTATATACATACATTAGAAAACTTGTGCCTGTAAAACCTCCGCATGCTCGCACGAGCACCCGCACGCCTTCAAACGGGGCTGCACCAATTCGTTGCTCGTAGCATGTCCCGAGCCCGCTATTTGGGGAGGGTCCCACTCGCCCGGGTACGGGGTTGTACACAATCCCCGCTCTTTTCGAGCTTGGCACAAGCTCGGAAAGAACATTCAACCCCAAGTATCCGGCGAGTGGGAGCCGCCCCAAAGAAAAATTTGAGAGAAACCCTCACTTGGAGGTAAAGGGAGCTCTGCCCCAGGGCTGAAATCAGGAAAAAACTTCTCATGAAAATGCCGCAAAAACAAATCTGTTTGTCAAAAACCAAACCAACCTACTTTTTGAAGTATAGGCCAAAAATGTTGACACATGTCTTGAGAGGCAAGAGGCTCTTATTTAAAACGAGCGTATATTCTATAAACATAATCATCTAGTTTCCCCACAAATAATTTATTTATTCGCAGAATCAGCATTAAAATAAACAAGATACCTCATATTCTTTTTCAGTTCTAAATCCAGCGATGTATTAATATTAGTCTACTCCGTTTATCCAAATAGAAATGCTGATTTCCAACATGATTTAAACTATGGTTATCCCTTTTTGAAAAAGTATTGCACATTTTTTAGATTTTTCTCATGAAACCAAAACCTTTCCAAAACCTTTTCCCAATCCACGTCCTTTTCCCCCAGGTGTGCCTACCGCCCCCTGCCCAGCTAATGAGAGCCTGGACAGCGAGTCTACCTGGGGCCGAGCCGCGCTCGGGGTAGAGCAAAACCAAGGACCAAGAACCAGACCTCTCCCCCACAGGCGAGCCTACGGACCTGCCAGCTTGATGGGAGCCTGCGCAGCGGGTCTACCTGGGGCCTCCTCTCCAAACACCTCCAACCACCGAGTGAGCCTACAGCCCTGCAAGCTTGATGGGAGCCTGCGCAGCGGGTCTGCTCGGGGTCTCCTCTCCAAACAACCTCCAACCACCGAGTGAGCCTACAGCCCTGCCAGCTTGATGGGAGCCTGCGTAGCGGGTCTGCTCGGGGTCTCCTCTCCGAACAACCTCCAACCACCGAGTGAGCCTACAGCCCTGCCAGCTTGATGGTAGTCTGGACAGCGGGTCTTCTCGGGGTCTCCTCTCCAAACAACCATTTCACCCTCATGCCATAGAAGAAACCGCCTGAAATTTCATCATATTAGAAGGGCACAACATATTTAAAGGTATTGAAAAAAAGAAGATACTTCGGCATATGCTTCTCAAAAATGACAAACTATTACGAAAAGCCAAAGTGATACGGAATTGGAGAAAATATTCATATCTTGTGAAGGATTGAGCACCGACCAAAATTGAGGAAATCACTTTCGGAGCATTTTAGCGTATAACCCTGAGACGGCAGTATGGATAGCAGTCTCCCTTTTACCACTTTATGGGGGAAATGACATCAACCTAGTAGTTGCAGAACATTGACTAGTACCATTATTTTTATGCTCGGTAGATAGAAGATCATGATGATCCCCTGACCAACCGATTTCACTGAAGACTCATTTGGTCGCTTGTAAAATAGAAAACAATGATTCAATTTCCGTCAGAGTGAAAAATATGTTACAATTACTTTCTGAAAGGCTTTGATAAAACTTCTGATATTTAAAATTCGACAAAAAGCTCAACTAAATCTAACTAAATGATGAAGAATCTAGAAACTTAAAATATGTTTTGCAACTCAAGCAACTCACTGAGCCTCAAGCCAAGTTTACGCTTTAAAACATTTTCCAATGAAAACATGTAGTTTATACAGACACAAAATCATAGGATACTTGTCATTACCTCTACTTCTGACAACCTACAGCCAGGACATCATGATGGAAATTAAGATTATAATTCAAGATGCGCATGAAAAAGAAACCATCTACTATTGTAACTTCATGGTATATTTGTGTAGTTGTTATTCTTCTATTGTACCATTGTCAAGTAGTCAATACTAACAAATAAATGGATCACACTTGGAACCTAATAAACCTAGTTAATCATCTAGCCCTGCAGTGGTAGCCCATTTACAAAGGGATTAGGAAAAGGAATCCTAAGGTTTATCAACATTTCGAGTAAATGTATACACGGCATAACCTAAAAACTGATTGACAACGCCGCAACACTTAATAGAAAGTGTAAGCTTACTCAATTCTGAACAATGGTAGCAGGCTTCTCATCAGGTGTCTTTCATTCAAATTACAACAAATAAATTCTGCATATAACATATAAATTCTGCCACCTAACACTAACGTACCAACCTCTCCATCATAAATGTAAAGCAAACATAAAGCTAGTAAAATAACTCAAAGCAAACAACGACTGCATCAGAGCTCATGGTCTCATCCCAAACTCATGAAGACTTACTCTTTCATGATGAACCTGTTATTTATAAAGTATTCCAAACAAGAAAGAACTTCGTAACTACGTCTCAACCTTAATGTGAGAAACAAAACGAGAAACTGAGGGAGGGGACTTCTTTCATCGCGTGACCTCGGTCGTCACTTGGTTCCTTTTCTATAGCCGTGACGTTCGCATGAGTTCTTCTGTGCTGGTCACACTCCACGCTCACCGCACCATAAATGTTGAAACCGGGAACCGGTTTCTGTGGAGTTCGAGATCCCAAAAGAGGGGTGACCGCGCACCTACTACGCTCAAGCGAACAATCTAGGCACTAGACTAGGAACATAAGAGACAGACCCAAGGTCTCAGCGTGGAGGTCCCACCGCATACCCGGAAGACTAACAAACTCTTCCCCTCCCAAGCCAAAGGCTGAGCTAACATGGCACCTTTGGAAGGCTCTCTTGGCCGACCAAAACCTTTAGGGAGGATCTCCAAATCCATTCCCTCTTAACTAGAGGTGCCACCTCGGGTCAATATAAAATGCTCCTCGCCCGCCCGACTACTGACATAACATCGCCAAGTAATTCTGCGACACGCTGCCCAATTGGGCTGCAAACAGCGCGACTCCGCTGCCCTAAAAGGCTATCAACAGGCCAACAGGGGCTTCCCGGCATAAACCTCGGGGCTCCCACGAGACGAGCGGTTCAAGAGCACACCACTCGCCCAAGACAAAAGGAGTAAGACATGCGCACACAGAGCATCACAGATTATAAATTTACAGGAATATAAATTCCATACATCGGCATGCAGGCCGGAAATATAAATGAACTGGGCCTTCGAGGGCCGACACAAGCTTGGGCTTAAGCCCGCTATTCCTTGCTTGGTACTGCAACACCTGTACGTCAACATCTCGACGAGCGGCGGCCAACGAAACATCGGCCGGCTAACATAAGCGGACCGAACACAATGCGCACACCCACTTGATGGGGGCTATAGTGTGTATTCCCTGCAAGTATATAGTATACAACTCCCACGGAGTCTTCTCTGGGAACCCCAGAACATCACCGATCCGGCTCATACGTCCGGACGGGCTTCACACAGAATATCACCAATTCGGCTCATACGTCCGAATGGGCTTCACACAGCATGCCTAAATCCGTACTCACACTTCCGGATACTAAATGCAATTAATAGCGGGGACGTACACGTCGACCCGTCGGAGAGCTCCCTTTCCCCACCCATTGGTGGAGAGGGGCTTCCATGCAAATATGTAAATTGAGGGCTTCACCTGCCCGAGTAGAAACTTCGTTACCCTTGACGTGTGTTTGGCGGAGCCGCGACCGCGTGTCTTGCGCGAGGATCGATGCCTAGCGACCGCCGCGACGGTCCATGTACTGATCCGATCTCCACGCGTGTTTTGGCGATGCCGAGAATGAAACTCCCGGCCGTCCTCGCTGTAGGTGGCCCCGGGAGAGGAGCTCCCGGCCGGCCATGTTGTAGGCGGCGCCGGGAGAGGAGCTCCCGGCCGGCCATGTCGTAGGCGGCGCCGGGAGAGGAGCTCCCGGCCGGCCATGTCGTAGGCGGCGCCGGGAGAGGAGCTCCCGGCCGGCCATGTCGTAGGCGGCGCCGGGAGAGGAGCTCCCGGCCGGCCATGTCGTAGGCGGCCGATCCGAGCTCCGGGCGGCCTAACCTTGCTCCAGGCGGCCGATCCGAGCTAGGGCTCGGGCTTGCCGGCGGCGGGAGAGGAGGAGGAGCGGCGGGAGGCGTTGGGCTGGGCTCCAAGCCGGTCGACGATGGGAGAGGAGGAGGAGAGGCGGGCAGTCGAGCTGGCTGCTCCCGGCGGCCGATCGGGCTTAGCCCTAGCCGCTTTTTCTTCTTCCTTCCCCCTCTTTTTCTTCTTGCTTTTTCCTCTTTTCCCTCCTCTCTGTCCCGAGCCACTTGCCCAACTCCCCCCACCCAAAAAAACCTGCTGTCCCCTTTTTCTTCTTCCCCCACCCGCCTGCCCCTTTCTCTTTTTCTTTTTGTCTTTTCTCTTTTGTTTTTTCCTTCACCCTTGTACCGAATCCCCTCCTCCCATAATAGGTATATTATATCCTATATATACTATATAATATGTATGTTATATAACACATATATTATATAATGTATTTTATATAATGTATATATTATATTATATGTATATTATATTATATATATACATTAGAAAACTTGTGCCTGTAAAACCTCCGCACGCTCGCACGAGCACCCGCACGCCTTCAAACGGGGCTGCACCAATTCGTTGCTCGTAGCATGTCCCGAGCCCGCTATTTGGGGAGGGTCCCACTCACCCGGGTACGGGGTTGTACAAACGCGAGCACTAAGCGTTGAGCATTGAGCGCTAAGCGGACTAGAAAGGGAGTAGGGCGAATTCCAAACGGAGGAACGATCTAAATCACCCATCCTCGTCGTAAAACCTCAGCTCTCTCTGACCTTTGGAGTTGACTCCTTTCAAATGAGGGCATGAGGTCCTATATATAGTTTTATGGAGGGATATGCTCGTAATTGCGCTCAGACGAATTTCAAGGTGACGAATGACTTCGCTCCGTTTTCGTCATCTGAATTGCCAATTTTCATGAAATGACAAAAGTGCCACATGGGTAAGCCCGAGCAGCCCAGACAAGGTTCTCGACGACGGAGGTGGCAGCGGCGGCCGCTGCCAGCGTGCACGTGCCGCAGCCTAGCGTGTGCAGGGCCTCGCATGCAGCGTTAGCCTGCGCGCGCAAGGCGCGTGCTTGCTGCGTGCGCGCAGGTTTATCCCGACCTCCATACGCTTGGTCCTATTCACCTTTTGGGATGATTTCGGGCCTTTTGAGCGGGCGCAGCTTGCGCGCATGCCGCTCGCTCGGTTGGGTCACATTGCTTGAATATTCTCAGTCAAAATCCTGCTAGTTTGACTTAGAAAATTAAGGGGGAACCCCATAAAATGGCCCCAAATTTTTGCGGGTCGTGATCCGCAAAGCGATGAGCTCGAAAATTTTATCCTTGATTATTTCGCTTTGGGGTCGTGGACTTTGGATTATTTAAGTAAGCGTGCATCACAAGTTACTTTTTGCTTGCGGTGCAAAAGTTCTTTCCGTTTGGCCTAGGTGTGTATGTTGAATTGACGCTACTTGCATCTGATTCGTTTGTTTAATGGTTCGTGCTTTGCGCGTTGCGTTGGTGCGGGAGTGTGTTACTTTTCACGTTCCCTATTATATGAATGTGTGAGTATGGCGCTGCGTGTTAGCTTGAGCGGTGGTCGATGGGCGTTAGGGTCAGGGGCAAACACATGGACGCGGCGCGGAGGGGCATTCTGCCCCCCTTGTCTAGGTGATGTAGAAGGTCTAGTAGGTCCATTCATATGGGAAGATGAGGAAGGACTTGGTGTCCGTTCTAATGCAGAAGTATAAAAGGACTTGGTGTTTGTTCTTAGCAAAAGTTGAGACATATCCTTTCAAGATGGAGGTCGTTGATGGCCTCTGTGTCTTAGTACGTCGGAATGATACGAGCTTTCATGATTGTAGAACACAGAGTCTTAGGTCCTTGGAGCGGTGTGGTGACGGATGACGGTGGGGGCCCCGAGATGACGGTCATGAGGGTAGTTCTGCAACAAATGCATCATTGTGCTCTGCCTTGTACTTGGCAAAGGGCTCTGTGCAGCGTGATGGATGCAAGGGCATTCTGTCCCTTGAATAGGCCATGCATCGTGGGCACACTTTGTTTCTTGTGCTTTATGTTCCTTACACGATTGTTGTCGAGCATTAGTGTCAGGGACTTATCGCATAAGCACGATGAGGGGGGACATTTTCCACTTGTCTCCTTGGCGGTGTGGATGGACTCGAAGTTCGTTCTTATCGTAGAGTTAAAGGACTCGGGGTCCGTTTTTTTGAGAGGTGACGAATAACTTTTGTTTGTTCGTATATCGGTAGGACTTGGGGTTCGTCTCATGGGCGTGTTGTCAGGTAACAGTTGCTGGAAATGAGTGTGCTGCCCGAGGTCAGTTACTCAAGTGAGTGTGTTGCCTGGGGGTAGTTATCATTGATGAACGCACTACCTGGAGGTAGTTACTATATGTGAGCATGCTTCATGGATGCAGTTTCTGAAGGTGAGCGTGCTCTGCCCGGAGGCAATTATTGTAAATGTGAACGCGCTGCCCAGAGAACGTTGTTGTGGAAGAGCATGCTGCCCTGAGCTAGTTGCTATAAATATGAGCGCGCTGCCCAGAGGCAGTTGCTATGAATGAACATGTTGCCTAGAGAAAGTTGTTTGAAATGAGCGCGTTGCCTAGAGGTAGTTGTTTTGAATGAGCGCGCTGCCCAGAGACAGTTGTTGTAAATAAGCGCACTGCCAAGAGACAGTTGCAGTAAATGTGAGCGCGCTACCTAGAGACAGTTGTTGTAAATGTGAGCGCGCTGCCCAGAAGCAGTTGTTGTAAATGAGAGCGTTACCCAGAGACAATTGCTATGAATGAGCGTGCTGCCCAGAGGCAGTTGCTGCAAATATGAGCGGCCTATCCAGATATAGTTGTTGTCAATGAGCGCGCTTCCCAAATACATTTGTTGTTAATGAGCGCACTGCCAAGTGGCAGTTGCTATAAATGAGCGGGCTGCCAAGAAACGGTTGTTATAAATATAAGCACGCTGCCATAGGTAGTTGCTGTAAATGTGAGCACGCTGCCCAGACAGAGGCAGTTTTGTGAATGAGTGCACTGCCTAGAGGCAGTTGCTGTAAATGTGAGCGTGCTGCCCAGAGGCATTCGTTGTGAATGAACGCGCTGCCAAGAGGCAGTTTTTGTGAACGAGCGCACTTCCCAGAGACAGTTGCTGTAAATGAGCGTGTTGCGAGAGACAGTTGTTATAGGTGAGCGCACTACCCGAAGGCAGTTGTTATATGTGTTTGGAGGTTCTTTCTCGAATATCCGTAATGATGTTCAGGAAATGATTATAGTAGCATGGAATATATCGTACAAGTTTGAAATCACAGTTTATTGTCTTAAAGTAGGAAAAAGGAAAATTAATGATAAATGTGGCTCGGTATCTGCGTGTTCTGAGCGCGAAGAAGAGTCCTTGCGCCAGTGTGATTGTTCTCAAAAATGACCCCCAGGCTTCCTTAAGGCTATCAGTCATGGCACTCGTGTCTCTATAAATTCTCCAAGGAGCCCTTGGTGAACGAGGCACTCGATCTCTTCCTTAAGTCGAGCATAATCTTCAGTTTTGTGTCCATGCTCGCGGGTGAAGTCACATAATTACGACTGGTTGTCGGTGTTTGGAGGAAGCGGCATGGGTCTCCTGATAACATCGTTGTTGCGGATGGAGAGGAGTGCATTTGTCTGAGAGGTGTTAAGGGGAGTGTAGGTTTGACTATGGTGGTGCCCCGCAGCTCGGCGGGAGTCGCCGCAACGCTCGCTGCTCCCCCTAGGATCTGGTTGCAGCTTCTGATTTTTGCGGGGGTTGTTGCAAAGATTGTTGCTCTTGCGTTGTGCTGGTGATGCAGACTCTGACACCCTCTTTCTCTTGGAGGTTCCTTCGAAGTGCTAGCGGTGCGGCTAAATAGCCTTGTCTACTGCAATTTGTGCCTTGACTTGGTAAACAAAGTCTGCGTAGCTTGACACTGTTTCCTGCATTAGAGCGAGTAGAACCCGCTTGGGCAGAGCCCTTCGTGGAAGATGCCGCAAAGAAGTTCTTGGTCGACTCCCAGGATTTGTCGTTTTTCGGAAGTGAAACGAAAAGAAGTCCTCAAGTGACTCTCCTTCGTTCTAGAGAATGTCAGAGAGGTGAGACGGGTCCCTAACGATTCGATGGTTCGTTATGAATTGATCAATGAAGAGGTGTGTGAGCTCCTCAAAGTTTCCCCCCTTCTCGTAGAGAGTAAAACCAGGTGCGTGCTTGCCCTTTAGAATTGTGTGGAACACTTGGCCTCGAAGTGGGGCATCTTAAACCCATGCGACACGGGATGCCCTAGAACCTGAGGAGTGAACGGGTACCCACGTTGGAATGGGCATCACGTGCTCGCGGGGTGTCGCCTACCCTAGGCGTATTCTCCCTGGATCATATTTATTAATTCTTGATGAGCGAGCCTTTGGTCATCTTGTCTGTCGTCCACCTCCACTGGGTGAGGGTTGAGTTAAGCATTTCCCAACAGTTCTGGCCGCCGAGCGGCGTGCGTGGAGATTGCTTCACCAGACAGCCCGTCGACAAGACGGTCCTCAAGGTGAGCCGCATCTCAAGGGGGACTCGCTCCTGTGCGATCGTCGGTTGCGTTCCTGCGCGACAACGGGGTTGGGAGGATTGGAGGTTCCCAAATACAGTATAAGGGTGAGTACTTCAGTCTGACGTTCTTACATTAGTCGAATGCGTTGCTTCACTGAGTCTGCAGGTACAACAACAACGTCTCCTCCTAGGAGCAGAGTGTTGCTTATAAGCGAGTTGGTGTGGGTTAGGTTGGCGCGCACCTCTGGAGCCGTACCGTTAGCAGTGTGTGCTCCTTGTCATTGCAGCTTGTTGGGGATGCATGTGTGAGGCAATAATTATTTATCATACTTCTTCAGGCTTTTGGGAACACCATCGCATAGATGACGCCAAACTATTGTGAGTCACCCGGTTTTCCTCCGGTCAAAAGAATCGGTCTTCCTTAGCTCGTAGTTGGACCGGGCGCACAAACAGTCAATGAAAAATAACAACAATGACATGAGGCCTTTTTACCGTGGAACTCGAAAAGAGTGAAAAATCACGTGGCCGGATCTATGTTGGGTCAAAATCTACTATATAATTTGAGGTCACAAGCCCTAGCAATCTCCTCAGAGGGTGACATGCCACCTATCTATTACAAACTTTGAATATAGAAAGAGCAAAAAAATAATCTAAGTACACGGAACTTTGATGACTGTGTTCTCCGAAGTGCTCCTCTATGCCTTCTTTTGGAGCGGAGAATTGGCTAAGTCCCCAGGCCTTGGATGAGAGCGTTCTTCTAGAAAAATAACTAAGTCATTGAAGCCTTGGAGTTCGTGGAGCTGTGAAGCGAGCGTCCATGGGAGTATTCTTCTGACGTTTTTTCTTTCCCTCACGGGTGCATACATGTAAGCGCTAAGCATTGAGCATTGAGCGCTAAGCGAGCTAGAGAGGGAGCATAGCGAATTCCAAGCAGAGAGATTATCTAAGTCCATTGCCCTCGCCGGAAAATCTCAGAGCTCTCTCTAGCATTTGGAGTTTCCTCCTTTCAAATGAGGGTTTAAGAGCCTATTTATAATTTTCTGGAGGGATATGCTAGTAATTATGCACAGACAGATTTTGAGGTGGCGAATGTCGTCGCTCCGTTCCGGTCACCTGTATCACCAATTTTCATGAAATGATGGAAGTGCTCCCCGGGCAGCCCGGGCAAGGTGCCTAGTGCATACGCGGTCTGCCTATTACAGTCCTCGATGAGCAGGCTAGGAGCATTCTTCGGTAACTTTTCTTCAAGGATGGAAAAACCCAGGCCGCACATGAGAACCAAGAAAGTTATCTAGAGGGGCGGAACGCCTATTCGCCACGAAGGAGAAACTTCCTAGAGGGTGCAAGTGAAAACTGACTCAGTCCGTGACTTTTATGAAACCGATCGTGAGAAGTCCGTGGATGCTGCTATAACATCTCATTTCCAGCTAGACCCCTAGGAGTGGTTTTTTTATGACTAGGTCATGGCAAAACCCTAAGAAGCCCAAGAAGACCAAGTGAGCTTAGGCATGAAGGTGGAGATCACCATGGTCTGCAAATAGTAGAATTCTAAACACTAGTTTAGGATGACCATAAGGCTTCACCATGACCCCATGACCCCACCATAAAATCCCGAAACCATTGGAGGGGATGCACACAAGGTGCTTGCGAGCGTGGTGCACGTGGAGTGCTTTCGCGGGCGCGAGGCGGGCGCTTGCTGCTTGCGCGCGGGGGTTTTGCCCGGTCTCCATGTGCGCTAGTTCCTAGTCTCCTTTCAGGATGATTTCAAGGCTTTTGAGCGGGTGCGGCTTGCTCGATTGGGTCGCTTTGCTTGAATATTTTCGGTCGAAGTCCTAATAGTTTGACTTAGAAAATTCAGGGGGAACCTCATCAATACTCACATTTCATTTCCAATTTCTTTAAATAAAATTAATATTAAAAAATAACAAACAAAAATTATAAGTTGGTTCCCCAACCTAAATGATCTTACCGGGGTGTTGGGGATGAACCCCATTTTATAAGAAATAGGTGTGCACATAGCCACACCCCCAAGATCTCCACCCAAAAGGAGTGGGATCATGGGTTTGACCGCGCAAACGATTACCATGCCCGATCCCCCGCGCACCGATCCCACTATGCATAATGGGAAAACTGCCGCACCTCGTCGGCGGCGGGCGACCGGCCTCCCCCTCCCTGGACGCCGTCAGCCCGCCTTCGTTCACCGCATCGGCCGCGACCAAGAGAGCGGCCAAGGGGGCGGCCTCCCGGGCCGCACCCTCGCTCGGCCGTCGGAGCGGACGAAAGGGCGGCCGCCCCCTCGCTCGGCCGCTGACACGGCCAAGGAGGGCGCCCGCCCGGGCTGCCCCTTTCTTGGCCTCCCGTGCAGCCAAGGGGGCAGCCGCCCGAGCCGCCTCCATCCTTGGCTGCCGACGGCCAAGGGGGAGGCCGCCCCGGCGCCCCCTCCCTCGGCCGCCGGCGCGCGGCCAAGGAGAGCGACCGCTCCTCCCCGGCCGCCGTCGGCGGCCCTCCCCTCGTCGACAAACTTGGCAGCAAGTTTTTCAGCCACCCGTGGAGGCCCTCTCCCGCCGTCTGATTAAGGGGGAGCGTCCTCGGCCATTCGATCCGCGTGTAACCACCCACTAACCACCAAGTTAGTGGGGGGAATTTAATTAATATTTTATTTATGGCGGTCTCCAAATAGCGGGATACGCGCATTCAAACTATAGTATAAACATTCATGAAGGTGGTTACGGTGTGCGGATAACCGCATAACCACCGTAACCACCTCCTGGAGCCTATAAAAGGAGCCACAGACCTCCTCATTTCTCATCTTTCTCTTCGGAGTCTTCTTCTTCCTCATGTCGAAGCTCTGTCAATTTCCTCCTACGAGCCACCTCTGAGCCACACGCGAGTCGGACTCGAGCCACACCCGCGCGACAAGCGGGTCAAGTCACAACCACCCGTCAAAGCCAAACCGTCCAAATTCCAAGGGCTCCTGCAACTACAAGATCAAGCGGCTCCTGCAACTACAAGACCAAGTGCTCCGCCTCCCATCCAGAATCAGCAAGCCACTATCCGAAGACCACCGTGCGAAGCGCAATTTGTAATAACTCCCGGCGTGACGTCCTGTCGTCCACCGTGTGCAAAGTATTCTCTCACCCCATAATTGTAACGAGAGGTGTCATGTCACTTTCGGCTTCACAAACCAGCTATAACCGCCAGGAAATAGTGGATTTTGACTGACACAAGATCCGGTCACGTGGTTTTTTACCCAGTTGAGGGATTTTTTCACGTTAAAACTACTTGTGTACAATCAACCCACTCTTTTGACTGTGTGCGCGTTCGACTGTTCCGAGAGCTAAGACGGTCCAAAAATTCTGGCCCGACCGACACGTCGAGTTAGTCTGCAACAAAATGGTTCACAGAGGTGCTGTTAATTAACATGTATATACTTGTATCAATCTATGTGTGTGTTATGTTGTTGTGTAATAAGTTGGCATGGTAGTGGCGGTCATAAACGCATGGGTTAAATCGTCATTCATTAAGGATCACCTAACAAACATCATCTGTTTGAACATAAAAGTGTATGAAGTTCCTTAGGTGGGCATTAATGAATGACAATTTAACCCTCACTACTAGAAAAATGAGTATTAGCTACACATTTTTTTGCCAGGGTTCAAAAATCGTGGCTAATACACCAGTATTAGCCATGATCGCAAAACCGTGGTTAATATTTAGGTTTTAACCACGGCTATAAAAAAGCATGGCTAATACTATTGTATTAGGCATGAAAAGCAAAAAAATGTGGCAAAAAATACCCTCTTTTAAAAAAATATCCTCTTAATGATAGAGCATTACATTTTTTTATATTCTCAAAAACACGATAGCTAGGTCTCTCTCCTTCCCCCCGGCCTTCTCCCCCGCCATCTCCTTCTTCTCCCCACATAACACCGTCGCAGCCTTCGGAAAAGCTCAGCGCAGCCTGCTTCGTACATTCTCCGACCTCATCTACCCCACATGCTGCTAGCCCTTCCTCTCCCTGCCTCCCCGACACCCTAGCCTTCTCTTCACGCCATAGCCGCACGCCGCCTCTCTCGCTAGCTACTCCACGCCACAGCCTCTACGCATCCTCCCCGGTCAATATCGCATAACCACCGAACGGCCTCACCTGCTCGCGATCTCGCCTAAGCCGAAGCCTTCCAGGATCGCGTTTAGGGCTTCACCTCCACAACATCAAAGATCAACCAGCATCAAGTAACTCTAAACCCTAAATCACCCTCACCTGCTCCACTTTGGTTGCGCTGTATTCCTGGGATAAAGTTCAGGACTGATAACCAACCCTTCAAGGTTCTGCGTTTTATTCATCATCTTCTTCTCCGGTGATCTGCTTCTTGTTTACCGATTGTTGTTTACAGGTAGAGATGCAGCGGTTCACTGAGAAGATTGTGAACATGATGCAGCAGGAGAAGCTCTATGCGTCACAGGGGGGACCTATCATCTTATCTCAGGTGTGGCTTTTTGAGTTTTCATGGCTCACATCCTCTTTAATTTGAGAACCACTATGCGTGTAGTTCCTTATTTTGCCCTTAATTGAAGAATATAATGACATTCTTCTTATGTCACCTGTATGATTTGCCTCTTTTAGATAGAGAATGAATATGGAAATGTTGAATGGGCATATGGCACAGCAGCAAAACCTTACGTTAATTGGGCTGCTTCCATGGCCGTTTCTCTAGAAACAGGCATGCCATGGGTAATGTGCCAACAGGACGATGCCCCTAACCCCATAGTTAGTGCCTGCTTCTTCTCATGGTCATTATTTGTATGTTTATTCATGTTTAATAGTTTATGATTATGTATCTTCATTTTTGAAATTTTAGGTAATATCATTATTATATCTATTGTTCTTGTTCAGATTTTTTTCATATTTTGCTAAGCTATTTTTTTGTACCAGGGCATTGGAAGAGAAGAGGCCAAAATTGTTGGTTTGGTAGAGTGTGTAAACCATGATCTTTTGCAACCAAATTAATAGTTTAATTAACCCACAATTAATTAAACTCAAAATTAACCAACAATTCCTAACCTAGTTGTTATGATCCATTATGTGTAGAAATCTTTACAAGGATGGTCAAATTGGTCCTCATGGTAGTCCCAAAACATGAATAGTGTCACCCCTGGCACATTTAACAATTCCGTGCTTGTTAGATATGAACTCTTCTTGTATAATTAAGCTATACGAGTCCTTCATGGGGGGGGGGGGGGGTATGGACTCTCCTTTTCTATTATTTGTTAGATATGTCATATTTTTTTTATTGAATTGTTTATAGGTTTTTGACATTGGCTGGGATCCATTGCTTTAAATAAAATTGTTCCTGTAAAATCTTACTGAATTGTTTATAGATTTTTCTTGAAGTTTTAGCTTAATTTACTGCAACTTTTGTTCATTGTGTCATGACTAAGGTTGCGTTTGGCGTAGCTTACCACAACTTATTTGCTCCGGTGAGGTTGGACAAAAACGTCATTGTCATAAAATGTATGTTCGGTATGACAAATGTTACAAAAAGGAAACTAGTTTGAGACATAAGATTTTTGCATGACAATGGCATTTTTATCCAACCTCACCGGAGCAAATAAGCCGCGATAAGGCACGCCAAACGTAGCCTAAGTGTTTGACCTTTATTAGTTCACTACATTTTGTAGTGTATAGTCAAGAGATCAAGGAGAAATAATTTTGGTGGTCATGAATTTTATGACGAATATAAACAATCAAACGATTTTTTTGCCCTCTGCCTATCTTCTCATAAAAACTAAGTCTCATAGAACTATCCAAACATATGCTGGCCAATGATGTGCATCATCGTGGATAGTGATTATTCTCCTATTTTGGTAGATTTGCTGTGGTGGATCCTTTTGCAGAACATTTTTATATGGTCTTGGATTGATACCAAGCTGCTGCAGTATACACCAACATCCGCTTGTAAGGTGATATACTTGTTTTCTACAGGTCCAGCAAGCCTATGATTTTACTCCAAGTTCACCTGGAAGATCAGCTCCTCACAGGACTCCTAGAGATGATTTTCCAACAACTGATCCTACAGAGGAGGACACGTATGAGGTACTACAATTGTTCGTTTCAGTTTTCAAATACCTGTTTTTTTCATCTTTAATCTCTAAGCAATTTTGCCCCCACTTTGCATTTTACTGTGTTATCTATAATTTGATTATTTGAAAATTATGAATTCTTTGTTAGGATGAATATGATGATGATGTAGAGCTAAATATGTATCGTGTCCAAGGAACTTTAAGGGAATGGGTTACAAGAGATGAGGTCCGGAGATTTATTGCCAAGAAATTTTAGGAGTTCATACTGGCATATGTAAATCCAAAGAATGAGCATGGAGATTATGAGTATGTTAGGCTGATTAATGAGATGGTGTTAGGTATACCCACTGCCAATTTTAAACTCCTGATTTGAGCAAGGTCGAAGAATTCTCAATGCACCTGCTAATGTTAAATTTAATTTTGCCATTCTTATTCAGCTAACAAGTGCAGTTTGGAGATTGATTATAAGCAATTCATTTACATTCATCCAAATATAGCTATTTGGCTAGCTGATGCTCCCCAGTCTGTGCTAGAAGTCATGGAAGAAGTTGCTAACAAAGTTGTTTTTGATTTTCACAAGAACTACAGGAATATTCATGACCGCCACCACTGCGTCAAACGAAGCCTATGTCAACCTGTGATTCCTTGAAGAGTCCTGATTTTGAATATATTGATTATGGTGATTCTTCAGTGGTGTCTTAATTGGAGAGGCAAGCAACATATAACCTCCACATTTAAGATCATGCTGATTCAAGATGTATGCTTTTCACTTTTCGTAAAGCAGCCTATAACAGTAGCTATATAGTTTGCAATTTTTAACATGTTTAGAATATCTACTACTAGGAAATGCTTGGAAGAGTGATGGTTCTGACATTGAAGTGGCTCGTATGATCGCAAATGTTGATGACAACGATGAGGATCCTCAGTTGTGCGCATCACTTGCGTGTGATGTTTACAAGCATTTACGATTAGCTGAGGTAGATCCACTTCCTCTGTGCTTTTTTTGTTTTTGAAAGACCTAATTAAGATTAAGAAAATAATTGATTCTTCAAGGAAGTAGACCACTATTTGTTTTTATAAAACTGTGTGCGCAACACATGATGATGCTCAGGTTGATGATAACTTGTATTTTGAGTGAGCTACTAAATTATTTAGTAATTAAATTGGACTTTTTGAATGTTCTAAAGTCATGCTTAATCTGCCCATTGCTAATTAAGCCTGGATGTTTGGACGCTTAGGTTTCTTAGACAAATTTGGTTTTGTTTGGCGCTGTGGTGGCTTTTTCAGTTTTCTTCTCTGATTAGGATTAAATTTTGCTTCCGACATTGCCACATTGTCGGCATTTGTACTAATCTTATCTTATTCCGATTTCCATGTTTACATTTTCTGTCTTTTGTTGTTGATGACCGTGCACTAGGGTTTCTGTTGGCAAATTCACTCATTGCCAAATGCCAACTCTTTTTAGGCCCGCGATTCTAAGATAAAGCTTTATTTTGGGGACTACTTGGAGATAAGTTGTTCTCTATTCAACAACGCAGGATGTATATTTTTTCTATCATCTTTTCCAGCAGATGCCTTCTATTTTTAAACTAAATGAGAGCATGCATATTGCATTGCACCAACTTCATCACCTTTTAACTTAAAGATTGATGAATATATTTTTAAATGTATAGCATATGTCTTTTAAGGCGGTGAAGATAATATTTAATTTATCATGGTTTCTATGAATACATAGAGTTTAAACAAATTTTGGTATTTGACTAATAATAAGTAATCCAAGCTATTGCTGACATCCTCATCATTACATTCCCTCCAATGGTCTCATGTCATTCTTAGTTCAAGAATATATATATTTTGCTTGGAGTTAGTGAGAGAAAAATGTTTGAAGCCTTGCAGGAACTCGATGAAGCTCTTCAGAGAGAGGTAATTCTCATATCAGTGAATTTGGCTGTATATGCACTTCTGTTGGTTTATCTTTAGTTAATTTATTCTTTGTGTAAACAAAATTTAATTTCAATTTTCCATATAGAGATTATATTTTAAACATTACCTGAATAATCATTTAGTTTACAAACATATTGATGTTGCCCTGCATGTTTCAATTCATGATTCAATAATTTTATGTTCAGTTTTGGGGGATCATGTTTGGATGGGGCCTATTTTTGTTGCATTTGCTGAATGCTGTTGTTATGCATATTAAACATCGAACTTATAGTGAATTTCTCATGCAGCGTAGCCATGCTCATGTCTGATATGTCTGGGAGATAACCTTTGTATAAAAGGTAAAAAAAACGATGCACTGTTTTTCTTTTTGAATCACAAGAGGAGGTGGATTTTAATCCACCACCTCTTATGCCGTGGAATACTGCCTGAGCCAAAACTCATTTATGGAGAATACATTGTTGATGTATACGGATGTCAAATTTCTTTTCAAAATAACTATCTGATTGAATTTGATAATTCTCTCTGTTACAGAGCATTCATTGTTTTCAGTTCTCCTGTATCTAGAGATTTTTTCTATCACATAAAGAATGATGGAAGTGTATTGCCCCGCATAGGTGCTCTGATGAGGTTTAAATTATATCAGTATCATAAGTAATAATGCCAGTCGTTGCACAATTTTTATTGACATTTTTAGGTTAGTTGCTCCCTTTTCCTTACTTCATTAATCAATGTACTCATACAGATGAACTTGGAATACTTTTCCATTTACAGTCAGGTATTAAATCAACATTATTTGACTTTTTTCTTTGCTTGATCTCTTTCTTGCCGTAGTTATTTTTGCATATGGCGTGGGTATGGTTGTTTTGGATGGAGGAACCTTAAGTGCTTTGATTTAGATTCTCTAATGCAGGGTGCAATCACCTTATATGTTGACTTGTGTTACGCAGGGCTTCATTACTGATCATGAAAGGGCTTTGGAGGATGTGTTTGGTGATAATGCAGAAATTTCACTGTCGCATAATACCTTTATACATACCATGGCTACACGTCTTGCAACAATATTTGCTTCATTGAGGGTATGACTATAGCACTTTGCACATTTTACAATTTGTGAAATTTTTCTTGTTTAGGATTCATGGAAGCGCGCTGTCAAAAATATCACCGATTTGTTTTTTTTGCAGGTTATAGTATCGATGAGCATGATCCAGAGGCTGGCCGTTTGAAGCTGCAATTCGCCCGCTTTCCTGGCCCACGCTCTTCCGGCGGGCCACACCATAGACGTTGATATTCGGGTTATATTTTGCGAGAGATGCGCGATCTTTGCTCGTCGGCGAGTTAACTGCCTCCATGCTTATCTATTATCTTTTTGCTTTTGATCCAAATCTTATGAAGTTGCAATGACCTAGTAACTGTGTGCTAGACGTAGTTTTATGTAAAAAAAAAATTAACTTTGTTCCGCTCTATTTAGACATTCAAAATTTTCTTTAGTCAGGCTACATCATTTTCGTAAACTTGCTGGGCAACACATTTTGCACTTTGCAATTTTCTGTCAGCCTGAGCTCTTATTGTCTTTATATACAATATGCATGTAGATTTGGCGTTTTCGTGAGCTAGGCATCTTTATATTTTCATATGCTTGCTAGAATGATGCATTGGGTTTGTTTGTTATGTGTTGCTGAGCGAGTTAAGGGAAGCACACTCTTCCGTTAAATCCAATTTTTGATGCATTTTTCCCCGGTTCCTTCTTAATATGTTCCTTCGACGAAATTTCTATCGTGTTCGGCTCCTTTTAGATCGGAGCCCACTTTATTTTCGGAAACTTGCTATCCGAAAAACCTTGTTGAGTCAGCCATGGTCGGAGCTATGGGCGGGTTCAAGAAACAGATGAATAATGTTACTATATTACAATGAGGGGAGCACATGCCTAGCATTACAATGTGTCTTTTTTTTTAAAAAAAACATAAATTAGTATTTGCCACGGCTTGTAACTGTGGCAAATAGTTTTTTTAAAAAATGATGAGTTTACTTTTAGCCAGGGTTTTGTACCGTGGCTAATAGTTGGGTTATTTGCCACGGCAATTTTTCTCATGGCTAATACTATTTGCTACGGCCAGTTCGTGGCTTAAAAGTTTTAGCCACGCCGACTTTAGCCACGGATTTTTCCCGTGGCTAGACCGTGGCTAAAACTTTTTAGCCACGGTTTTGGACTTTTTGCCAGGGCAATTTGCCCTGGCCAAAAGTCTGTTTTCTAGTAGTGCCTCATGTTCATGACCACCACCACCACCATGCTAAACAGAGTCTAAGGCTCCGTTTGGAGGGACTTATTTGCACCGATCAAGCGGTTACGATCGCATGAACCGGACCTTAATTAATGTCCGGTTCTTGCGGTCGTAATCACTTGACCGGAGAAAATAAGCCCCCCCCCCAAATGGAGCCTAAATGTCCCAAAAAAAGTTTTTGAGTACTAATAATCATTTTTTGTAGTCATAATAACAATCACTTTGTTTAAATACGAGTGTCAGTGCACAGAGGCCCCCCGCACCCCACACGACCGTACCCTGCCCGACCCCTACGGGCTACCCTTCTTTTAATTTAATTTCCTTAATAAAAAAATGTTTAAATAATTAAAAAATTATATAATTCTATTATATATCAATATTATTTTCTTAAAACTTTTTTTAAATATAAAAAAAATAGCATTAACAAAAATAAAATGAAAAAATATAAAAATATTGTTTTCCTAAAAAATTTTAAAGAAATAAAAAGTAAAAAAAAAACGTGTTCACGGTTTTGGCTGCTGCCCGTCGGGCGACCACCGACGAACTCCTCGGTCTCCGGCGAACCCGTCGGGGGTAGCCCGACAGCGCTCCGGCAGGGTCACCGTCGACGGTGGCCCTAACCGTGAGCTACAAACATGTAGCTCACGGTCAAGGCCACCGCTGGCGGTGGCCCTCCAGGAGCCCCGCCGGGCTACCCCCGGCAAATTCGTCGGATACCGCCGAGTCCGTCGGTGGTCGCTCGGCCGGCAGGCGACAGCTCCGTCGGCGGGGACGGTCGAAACCATGAATGCAGTTGTTTTCTTAAAAAATTTTAAAGAAAAAAACCGCATTCACGATTTTCACCGTCGCTTGCCTGTCGGACAATCAACGCCAGACTCACCGGTCTCCGGCGAACACGCCGAGGGTTGCCTGACGACGATCCGGCAAGGCCACCGCCGGCAGTGACCCTGATCGTGACCTAAGCCCTGATCGTGACCTGTAGCTCATAATCAGGGCCACCGCCGGTAGTGGCCCTACCAGAGCGCCACTGGGCTACCCTCTGCAGGTTCGCCGGAGACCTGCGAGTGCGTCGGTGATTGCCTGGCAGGTAGATGGAAGCCAAAACCGTGAATGCGGTTATTTTTTTATTTATTTTGATCGGGAATTTTCAAGAACAGTCATATGAATAAATTTATTTGCAGGACATGCTCCTCCAAGATCCAACGACTGAGAATAAGCTAATGAGACTCAGATATTACACCGTGCAATCACAACGGCTCGCCATACTTTTTTTTGTATATATAATACGAGCATCTTCGCACGGGCTACGACCATGCTCGATGCTGTCGGGCGGCCTTCGGCCGCATCAGGCGGGCTTCGGGCGCATCAGGCGGGCTTCGCCCGCCTACGCATGGGCTTCACCCGTGCTTGATGCTTCAGGTGGTCTTCGACCGCATAGAAATGGGCTCCGCCCGCTTCCACGCAATCCAACAACTCGGCTCCGCACCCGTCACTCGCAGCCCCCCCGGAGAAAAATTAAACAATCATAGGGTTCCGGGGGGCCGCGAATGACGGGTGCGGCGCCGAGTTGTTGGATTGCGTGGAAGCGGGCGGAGCCCGCTTCTATGCGGTCGAAGACCACCTGAAGCATCAAGTACGGGCGAAGCCCGTGCGCAGGAGGGCAAAGCCCGCCTGATGCGGCCGAAGGCCGCCCGAGAGCATTGAGCACGGGCGTAGCCCGTGTGAAGATGCTCGTATCTCTCTCTATATATATTATGCATTAATTGATGCTTCGGGTGGTGTTCGGGCTCCCTCAACGCCATAGACTGACTGGCGTTGAGTGAGTTGAGCTCACTCAACGTCATTTCACTTGGAAATATTTCTGGCTCGGGGCGTTGAGTTAGTTGAGCTCACTCAATGTCGTAGACTGAATGGCGTTGAGTGAGTTGAGCTCACTCGACGCCATTTAACTTAGAAATATTTCTGGCTTGGGGCGTTGAGTGAGTTGAGCTCACTCAACGCCATGGACTGAATGACGTTGAGTGAGTTGAGCTCACTCAACGCCATTTAACTTAGAAATATTTCTGGCTCGGGGCGTTGAGTGAGTTGAGCTTACTCAACGCCATAGACTGAATGACGTTGAGTGAGTTGAGCTCACTCAATGTCATTTAACTTAGAAATATTTCTGGCTCGGCGTGTCGTGTGAGTTGAGTCCACTCAATGTCGTAGACAGAATGGCGTTGAGTGAGTAGAGCTCACTCAACGCCATTTCACTTAAAAATATTTCTGGCTCGGGCGTTGAGTGCGTTGAATGCACTCAACGCCATAGACTGAATGACGTTGAGTGAGTTGAGCTCACACAACGCCATTTTACTTGGTGATTTTTGTAAATAAGGCATTGAGTGTGGTGGCTTGACTCAATGCCATAGACTTATTGGCATTGAGTGAGTTGAGGCTCTGCTAACAACAACCTGTTTGGGGTCGCCCGAGAGCATCGAGCACGGGCGTAGCTTGTGCGAAGATGCTCGTATCTCTCTCTCTATATATATTATGCATTAATTGATGCTTCGGGTGATGTTCGGGCTCCCTCGGCGCCATAGACTTACTGGCGTTGAGTGAGTCGAGCTCACTCAACGCCATTTCACTTGGAAATATTTCTGGCTCGGGGCGTTGAGTGAGTTGAGTTCACTCAACGCCATAGACTGAATGATGTTGAGTGAGTTGAGCTCACTCAACGTCATTTCACTTAGAAATATTTTTGGCTCGGGGCGTTGAGTGAGTTGAGCTTACTCAATGTCATAGACTGAATGGCGTTGAGTGAGTTGAACTCACTCAACGCCATTTAACTTAGAAATATTTCTAGCTCGGGGCGTTGAGTGAGTTGAGCTCACTCAACGCCATAGACTGAATGACGTTGAGTGAGTTGAGTTCACTCAATGTCATTTAACTTAGAAATATTTCTGGCTCGGGGTGTCGAGTGAGTTGAGATCACTCCACGCCGTAGACTGAATGGCGTTGAGTGAGTATAGCTCACTCAACGTCATTTCACTTAGAAATATTTCTGGCTCGGGGCGTTGAGTGCATTGAATGCACTCAACGCCATAGACATAACGTCATTTTACTTGGTGATTTCTGTAAATAAGGCATTGAGTGTGGTGGCTTGACTCAATGCCATAGACTTATTGGCGTTGAGTAAGTTGAGGCTCTGCTAACACCAACCTGTTCGCCGAGCAGCGTTCCAATAATTTATGCATATCCGATAGTTTCCCAAACTTACAGTATGATGTGGGGTGCAAGGGAATGTGAATTTTGAAACGCAAATGCGCAGTCGTACCACCTGGAAGAAGAGTGGCAGCAATTCCGAATGAAGCTGTGGCTAAAATAATATGGCCATTTTTGCGCATATTTGCAAGCAAACAACGATATAAAAATGTTTTGTCAGTGCCATCAAGTTCATCAACAAAGAAAATACCACATTGTTGACGTAGTATCGCTTCAGTGATGACCAAAAATGCATATCTTTGATAAACATTAAGCAATGCAAGTGAATTTACTGATTCTGATATAGCAATCGATATTTCATGTTCTATTAAGTTGGAGTAGTCGCTCATGTCTTCACAGACATTACTGATTTGTGGGAGATCAAAATCAATTATAGTTTTACTGTACTGTTGAAGAATATAATTGATCTCATAAAGAAGTTTATTTCTAACGTATATGCCATTCATAGCTTTTGTTCATATGTAATCTTCAGTCATTGAAGAGTAGTTTTCATTCCAGAGTTCTTTGACATTCGTCGGTTGGCAATACATCAGAATAGTCGTGAAAAGAGTCTGTAGTGCCGAAGGCATTCTAAATTGGCGAGCTTCTTGCAAGCAATCTCGAATACTGTTCTCTTTCAAGCAAACCGTAATGTTCAGCAGCTTCTTTGAAAGTGGAGTAGTAGATATCATTTACTGTTAGAAAAAAATCAAATGATTTTGGTCCTCGTACATGGTTTAGTAGAAGACGTAAATAAAATCTCTCTCCTTCTGCAGAGTGGGCAGAGTAAATTCGTCTGATGACTTTCAACTTATTTCTTCGTTTAAACCATGTTCTTGAAGTGGAGTTCCATCTGTCGTTGAGTGCACTTACTGCTTGGTTCATGTTTTCAGTTAAGTGTTGGTGTGGCGCCTGAGTGATCCGGGGGCCGCGAGTGGCGGGTGCGATGCCGAGCTGATGCACTGCGTCGAAGCGGGCGACTATGGGGCCGAAGGCCGCCCGGAGCATCAAGCGCGGGTGAAGCATGTGGGCAGGCGGCTGAAGCCTGCCTGTTGCGGCCGAAACAGTATTGAAATGGGCTTCAACTCGAGTTCGCCAGTAACAAATCTATTTTACATCAAAACAGTATATTCTGCTCCACGTTTATATCTATACAACTATACTAATATATATTTAATTAAACATAAATATAGATATATTCTGCATCAGGAATAGTCCAATCGCTGCAGCTTCCAGTAACTTAACACAAAATTAGGAAAAAAAATTTAAATAGCCGGTCCAAGCGGGCCGAAACAGCAATGGAGCACGAGCCGGCTCAGGCGGGCCGAAACAGCAATAGAGCACGAAGCCGACCCAGTCCTCAATGCGGGCCGAGAATCACGAACAAATCTTAACGGGGGCCTAGCAACAGGCAAGAGCAAGCCCGCCCAAATTGAGCGAGAGCTGGCTGGCCCAGCCCACATCGAACACATGACTCACTTTAACTCATTCGATTAACCAATTCGAATAACAATCAAGATAAACTAAATTTATACACCCCTAAAATTGTTTATTAGCGATGTGGGACTAATAGCCGCAGGCGTCTGGTAACTGTAGCTACGAACCGCTGACACCGGGATTTGGGACGGAGCCATCGGCGTCTTGGCCGGAGACCACCGATGTGTTCGTCGTGGCCCGACGAACTCACCGGGGTTTCTCCGACGACGAACTGGCAGGGCCACCGCCAGCGGTGGCCCTGGCGTGAGCCCTAAAACTGGGACTCACGGTCAGGGCCACCGCCGACAGTGGCCCTACCGTGACGACTCCGTCCTACCCCCGCCGGGGTTGCCCGCGTCCGGCGACCCCATTGGTGGGGTCCGATCAGGCCGCCGCCGACGGCGGCCCCGGTTGTGGCCCTGGCCGCGAGCCCTAAAACTGGGGCTCACGGTCAGGGCCACCGCCGGCGATGGCCCTACCGGGACAGCTCCGACCTACCCCCGCCGGGGTCGCCCGTCCGGCGACCCCGTTGGTGGGGTCCGATGAGGCAGTCGCCGCCTTCGCCGGCGGCTGAAATAAATATTTTATATATATATAAAACAACGAACTGGCGGAGCTGCAGGGCAAAATCGGAAGAGCGAAAATAACCGATGCAGCACTGTAGCAACCAAGAATTTCTTTTTAATATTAGTATAGATAGATAATAATACCTGCAAAAAAATTGATTTAATGTACAACTACATAGCAAGTATTAGAGCTACTCATACTAAATAGGATACATTAGTACTTTTGACTAAAACAGATTGTACGTACATTGCTCCTACGTCAGTCTAATTTCTTCATAACCGACAAAAAAATGTGCCACGTTGGACTGCCGTTTTATTGACAGCTGTCTTGCATCCATTGCACAAAAAGTGAATGCAACTGACACGCTACCCTTGTTTAGATAGGTACACCTTGCACTGAATCAAAGTCTTCCCCACCCTGAAACCTGGAACCACCGAGAATTTTACGGTCAAACCTTCCGACGAACTAACCGGAAAGTTCGCCGGAGAAGCGGCAACGCTATCCATGTAAACCTCCGAGAACCGGCAGCCCCTCTTAACCTGGAAAATGGCAGCCTCCATCTCCGGCCCAAAGGAGAAATAGAGGCAGTGAAGAAGCCAAACCCTCTTTGCCATTTCAGCGAAAGCCGCCGAGAATTCCGAGTCCGGGAGCCATAGGCCGAAACTTATGGCTGTTCTCCGATCAAGGTCACCGAAGAAGGACGCCTCCATCTTTGGATGCACCAAAGATAGATATTTCGATTGGACGAACCTTCCCAGCTCGGATCCGGCCGGCGCAGGCTTCGCCGAATTCAGTTCCAGGAACTCCTGGAAGAATGTCCGGCGATCCAGGGACGACCGCCGCTCGAGGGATGAGATGCCAAAATTGCGGTGCTGGAAGTGAGAGAACATGCTCCGGCAGACGAAAGATTCAAAAGCGTGAATCCGGTGCTCCGGCTTTCCCCTGACGTCCGGTTGAATGGCTGCTGCGGCAGTATCGAGATCCCAACCGGCGGATTCCATCTCGATCACCATCCGTTTGACGAAATGACGGACGGACTTCGCGGCCGAGCGTAGCACGGCGATGAATTGCTTGGAGTCAGGCAAGGATGGCCGGAGATCGCCTCGCAATCCAATAAAATCGGAGCAAAGGTGGGACTGGAGGGATTGGTTGTGGCTCTCCAAATCTGTGAGCTGAGCCTGCAGGGAGTGGAGCTCAGCGTCCATGTGCCGGAGGCCGGACTCCAGCTTCCCGGCGGTGATTTGGTAGGTCTTGAGGAGGTTTCGCTGCTCCTGCAGCTCCGGCGGCACCACCTGGGAATCAGCGGGCGACTTCACCTGCTTCTTGAGATAGGAGTACTTCATGGAAGAAAGGTGTTTGAGCTCGGACACCACGGCCTGGTCCGAGGCCTGAATGGCGTCTGGATCGTATGGAGATTCGGCCACCTGGAGCTGCGCATAGGCAGCCTTTATAGCGGAAACTCCGGTGAAGATGTTGGCGAGGAGGGAATCGGCGTCGAGCTCGAGCCCATCGCTGCTGAGACTGCCGGAGGCTTCCGGCTGAGGGTGGTCCTTGGGTTTTCCGTCATTGGATGTATGGGAGTTGGTGAGGCCAGAGGGATTATCGCTGAGCTTGAGTTTTAGGTTCTTGTTATCAATATCAGCGGCGAATCCGGAGCGACTGGCGGTCCGGCGTAATCTGAGGATCTTAGTGACCGTTCTCGTAAGACTGCTGCGAGTGGTGGGTGGCGGCAATGGTTTCTCAGTTTCCATGTATGCTTCAATTCTGCAGAGGAGCAATAAGACATGGTTTAATGAAAGCAAGAAAGAACTAAAATTCTCTACTTTCACTAAATAAGAGTCAAAATTCCACTACAAATAAAATGTAAATGAAAGTTAAATTGTACATCAATTTATAAGAGCAATATCTTAATATATTAAAACTAAACTTCGTGGAACTCGACCACCGGCAAGCGCCTCACTATTCTGCGATGGGTGAGTCCTTCCTCCTAGTTGAAGCTCAAGTCTCTAGTCGACAATCAGCGATTTCTCCCAGTTGACGCTAAGATGCTATTGACAGTCAAATTAGACTATTATATAATGTTTTTTTTGGCACTGCTCCAAATAGAACCCTACACAATTTTCCCTTACAAGGGCAAGAAGCCGCAGCAGATATTTTTGTTTTCTCCAAAGCCGAAGACGAAGGTGCAGGTCTCAAAATTTCTTGAGAACCACAACAGTTTTTCAGTTTGTTATTTCCTTGAATTGATTTCTCTTGTATTGTGAGTATCCAACGCTATTCAAGCCTCTCGATTTGATTTTGTTGTGTTGTGAAGTCTGTTGTTTTTGAACCTATTATTCTTATATCAAGGTTTTCTTCTTGTTATTGTGTTCTCTCAGAGGGTGGTTTGTGCATCTTTGGGGTGTAGATTTTTTGCATGGTCTTAGAGCATCAGGTTCCAATTTAGATTTGAATCAATGATAGGTAAGGACATTATCGGCTCCCTACCTTCTCAAATCTGATTTAAGAACTAATTAGATTTCCTAGAGGCTCTGATGTTGGCTATGTCAGAAAAGAATGTTGTGTTTGCTAGATACTAAGTGAAGAAATTTGAAGGTTGTGGGAATTTCAGTCTATGGTAAATTCGGGTCAAAGCCATAAAAGCTAGATACGAGTGTTGTGGTGATGTGATTCATTTACCCACTCATATGAATGATTCATAGTGGACTTGGATGAACGTGCTGTCATCAGGATATGTGTCGACGACAAGGTACTCTTCAACATTGGCGTCAAAGACTATACCTGGGAAAGACGTTGACTAAAGGTTGTTGATGAAGCATCGATTGTATGACTTGAAGATGCAGAAGAGTGGTAACCTGCAGGAACAATTCAACTTATTCAATGGATTTATCAACCAACTATATGTGGCTGATGTGAAGGTGAACGAAGAAGATAAAACTGTGTTGCCTCTTATCTCGCTGAGGGCGTCCTACAAGCACATGATGACTATGTTCTTGTATGAGAAGGTTACAGTGGGGTTGAAGCAGGTCACATTAACATTGTTGTCCAATCAAATGTTGGCGGACCCCACTCTCTGGGTGAGCATCTGTTGGCAGTAGGGCGTCAAAAGAGTCAGTTCGAGGAGGGATTTAGGAGTGCAAGGGTCATACCTGAGTTGAAGAAAAAGACAATGATAAAGTTGTGTTGCCTCTTATCTTGCTCAAGGCGTCATACTAACACATGATGACTATGCTCTTGTATGAGAAGGTTACAGTGGGGTTGAAGCAGGTCACATCAACATTGTTGTCCAATCAGATGTTGGGAGACACCGCTCCCGGGGTGAGCTATGTTGGCAGTAGGAGGACGAGAGAGTTAGTTCAGGAAGGGATCTAGGAATGCAAGGGTTATACCTACATTGAAGAAAAAGGCAATCAGGTGTTACCACTGCAGGCAGGCAAGTCACATCAGGAGGAACTGCCCGCAACATGTGCAGAATTTGGGGACACCCAGAACGTGTGCAAGGCGACGCTAGACTTAACAACGGTTAATGATGACACTCTTACCATCACTAAGAGTCGGTGTACCCATGATTGCAAAATATTGATTCTAGTGATTCGCACCACATATGCTTGGATGCAGCGATGTTCAGTTCACTAAAGGTGTATACTGAATCAGTCTTTCAAGGCGACAGCTCATCATGCGAGGTCACGGGGTAATGGATAGTGAACATATGGACGCATGACGGAGTAGTGCGTAGCCTTGAGCGTGTACAATTTGTACCCAAGCTGTGCAAGAATTTGATATCACTGGACAGATTGGATTCAAGAGACTGTATTTTTGCGACAAGAGTTCTGACAGTAATGAGAGGGTGCACCGTACTTATGCAAGTTAAGCAACACAGTAGTTTATACCGGTTGATGGGGACCACTACGAGAGGTGTTATGCCTATGATTTCTACACTAACAGATTGGATGGTCATGGTGGTGCAAAAGATCACCCTTCTGGTATTCCAATTAGGTGAGTCAATTGTAGGATCGTCGACATTCAGGAGTTGAGCCCGAGCAGAGATGGAATCGACTGGAAGCAGGTCGACATATGCATTGGGATTGGGGCGGTACTAAGAGCGAAAGTTGCTCAGTACAGTTTGACATTTCTCGCAGTTGTCTAGTGAAGTTAATGCTTCGTGTAGGTAATAGCTTCGGATCACAAACTAAGGTGGTGGATTGTTGGGTTTGGGTTCGAATCCTAATTTGGATTCAGATCCAGATGGGGATCTCTAGGTCGCGACGTGACCAAATCCTTAGCCCAGTCTCCTTTGCCCTTGATCTATCTCGTGATGGAAAGCGGAACAGAGAACCATGACACCACAGCTACCTATGTGAGAACCGCGAGAGATCATCAATGTTTGCAGTGACAGCGTCACACAATGTAGTTGGTCGACAGCTTGGCTCCGATAAGTAGGAGACGCATGTTGTTGACGATGTTTTTGCGGTAGAATGTTAGGCCAAGCCATCTTCGAGGCAACATAGGATTGAAGAGTTTTCTCTGTTCGACAGCTTGGCTCCAATAGGTAGGAGATGCGGGCTGTTGACGGTGTTTTTGCGGTAGAATGTTAGGCCAAGGCATGTTCGGGGCAGCACAGGATTGAAGAGTTTTCTCTGGTGGGTGTGCGGTGAGCTGGTGCTGGAGGGGGATTGACTTCTAATTGAAGGCAGCAACAAGCTTCATCTTGTGCGGCAAGGCAGTTGTGGGTTCAATCCACCTCAAATTTTTCTCTCTACAGTTGATCGTCTAACGACGACTAAGGTTTGTATGTAAACGTCGTGCTTCAGCTGTTCAACGGATTGCATGTCTCGTTATTTCCACCCGTGGTGTCCTTTTATTGGATCCTTGTTTTTCTTGCTCTTACTATATCTATGTAGTGGGAGCTGTTCTCGATTCCCTAACAAGTAATATCAAAACGACACTGGTCCGCTCCCTTATATAATCTCTTCATTTCCTCCCATGTTCACATCTCGAAGTTTTAATTGGCAAATCTTTCGATGTCTTCCATCACCAACAAATTGTTGAGGTAGACCACCATCTCTTCATTTCTTCCCCTGTCAAGTGGGTAAGCACTCACCGAGTGTGCAAGCAATTTTGGAGCAACAAGCGCCACTCAAGTGAGCAGGTATCTATTACGGATCCTCCGTCAGTTATCCTCTATTATGTCATGGTTATTATTTATATGTTGAGTTATATGTTGAGTCAAGTCGTTGTATCGAGTCATGTAGCATTTAAGTGTTTTCAATATTTGTTTTATGTTTGTCTTATTTACTATTATGTCATCAACAGCTACATATAGGGCCCTTGGGGTCATGTAATCTTTATACAAAAAATATTAATCAAGTTCTCTTATCTCTCTAACTTCATCTCTCTCTAGTTCTTTGTCACGACCCGTCTCGACAAAAGTCAGAGTGCGCATCGGGCGGGCCGTGATGCCACAGGCATGGGCGGAAAGGAATCCATGCCTGCTAAGGCGGATGCAGAGAATACTGAAAATATTTACTATTGAGTAAAATAGCTTGATTTTTTTATGCGGAAGCTTTTAAATTCATCAGTGAAAAGAGTTTTGATGCACATGTACTTTGTAAAATTCATATTTTTCAAGTCACTACTATAGTTCTCATGCAGTTATGATTCAGGTGCACATGCGTTAATTTCAGATTCTAATACATAAATATTAGCCTAGCAGTTGTCCATGATACCAGAGAAAATGGCTGATTGCAATTATTACATAAAAGAATTAATTGATAGTAGAAGAAATGTAAATATAGAACCTGAAACTTGAAGCAGATCGGGCTCGAGTACCTGGCGGCGCTGCACGAACACTAAGGCAATTCCAAAACAGAAAGGAAAAGCCTCGGAACATTGAAATAAACAGGGTGAGCAGAAAAACATGAGTGTACCAGTTTCCCATGAAGCGATGCTACTAAAACAGACAAACAAACAAAAGAGCTAAACAGAACAAGTTAATGTATTATACTACTCTGAAAGCGTAGCATAACATTATTCATGTAATATGTTGTAAGCTGTGATCGATGAAGGGTGTAGGTACTATAACGGGCGCACATGGCTCACGATCAGATTGCAAGTCTTATCGGAAAAGTAATCCTGCTTGCCGTGACCATGGCAGCAGACAGATGCCCTGTTAGACGCTACAGTTCAAGGATTTGCTTACAACCACGGATTTGTTTTCAAGTTTCGTGCTAGATTATTTATCATTTTATATTTTAAGACAACATTATGAGAGGAAATTTCAGATCGTGAAACAGATTCACGTCAACGAGAGAGATCAGATTGAAAATAAGTTTTTACTCAGGTCTTACAATCAGACAGACATCAGAAACCAGGCAGACATCAGAAACCAGACAGACATCAGAACCAGACATACATCAGAAACCAGACATACATCAGAAACCAGACATACATCAGAAACCAAATTCGATGTCAGCAGATTCGATGGCAGCAGATTCGATGATACAAAATTTGATGAGGTTAATGCTTCATAATACCACGGTTTATCGGGTGAAACGCCGAGGTAAGCTAGCATGTAATGGATCGAGGGAGTCAAACACTCTGCTAGGTTAAATCATCCTTTGATACGAGTATCTTCCATGTAGAAAGTGCGTTACGTGCATGATACATCGAACATCACTTCTTATACTTGCTAACTAGAATTTGTTATAATTATTATCGTGACATTTTGCTCGTGATTAACGCTTTGCGATTCCTCGAATCATTCATCAAAAGAGACAAAATCCATCGATTTACATTTCCATTTAACTATCGTTGACTAACTCGTCTCCCAATTATCCAAATATAAGATCAGTCAAGGTAATAAAGTTCAATGTTTGCAAGAGAGGAAGATCTCTACTTGCCTGAAAGAAGCTACAAATGGCGGTGGCGGCTAAGCGCGCAAGCAAAAACAGAAATCCTGACTGGACCTGTTCAGGAACAATCACGGACAAAATTTGATATAACAAAGATCCAAAATGTTAGCACAAGCAATTAAACGATACACCATTGAATCGAGAGAGGGCTAAGAAATTTACCTCCCTCATGAGTGAGGGTCGAGAGATACCACGCAGAAGCGGAGACTCGATGATGCTTGAGTTAGGGGAAGCCCTAATTTGGAGAGGACTTGGAATGATCCCACCACAAGATCTGAAGAGCGGCACCGAAAACACAAACAAGACTGGATTAGTAGAATATACGAGGAACGCAAATTGACACAAAAACAGTTATTTGGAGAGCACAAATTTAACGAATAATCTCAATAAAATCTGAATCAGGTTTTGGAGGGCGAATTTTACCAAGGAAGACCAGATCTGGACTCAGAAGTCCAAGGAGAGCAGGATCCAAGAAAACCCTAGACGATCCTCTTGAAATCCTCCACCAAACGAAGCTGGAAAGGGGGTCATTAGTGCTTCTGGAGGAGAAGAGGCGGCTGCCCCCGCTAATCGACGTAGAGGAGGCCTTGCCGGCCCTAGGAGGAGGAGGGAAGGGAGTAGTCAGCCTCTAGAGGAGCAGGAGGCCGCCAACCCTAGCATCGGTGGTGGGGGAAGTTGCATACCAGAGCAAGAGGAGGAGAAGACATCGCCGGCCAAGGCAAGAGGAGAAGTCGGAGGAGTCGGCGCCTGGAGTAGGAGGAGTCGGCGTCCTGCGTGCGGCTGGATGGGGACGGGATCTGGAGCGGGAGTCGGCGCTGAGCGGGTCGCGGTTTTCTTGCGGGATGCGGGAGACGGGCTGCGGTTTGCGGGATTAAAAGAAGCGGGGGGGCTGCCCGGGTTAGGTAGGAGAGGGGGTTAGGTTAGGTTTTATTTTCTTATTATTATTATTATTATTATTATAAAAAGGGGGGGTTGTTACATTCTCCCCTACTTAGGAAGTTTCGTCCCGAAACTTCCCTGAGAATTCTCTATTCAAGAACAACGAAGATTCATATAACATTCATTCCAACAAGGTTTCAAATCAAGGCATGGAAGTTAACTATGATTCTATGAATATAAGGAAACAGAGAGGAGAACAAGCGCGAAGACTTACTAAGATCATATTAAAGTTCACAGGAGAACTCTTCAGACTTAGCGGATTCAGACAGATACGATAAATCGACTTCAGGGAGCACATGAATTGTCTTCGATCAGTTCGAAATTGAGCAGCAGAATACGAGAATCTGGGAGCGAAAAGATCTTGCACGAAGCGAAGATAGAGCATCGACGGGGAAAAGAAACAGAATGACGATTGATTATCGACGGAAGCGAGTCAACTGGAGTTGGAAAATTACCAGAAAAGCTGAAGCAATTCAGCAGAGCAATTAACAAGAAGAATTTCATTTCTTGCCGAAACCAAGAAGCTACCTAGAAGAACATACAGGATGACCAGAAGAAATTTACAGACATGCGAAACAGGAAGAACCAAATACAAATAGCAGGGGCTAGAAATTCTAACGCATTTTCTACTGTCAAGTACATAAATTATGTAATAATTACAGCATTTTCATTGGACAACTCTAGGTAATAGTCATGCAAGTGTATCAAAGAGATCATGTGCGATGTCAAGCAGGTAGAAAATCCATATGTGTACAATCATTATTGTTGTTCTTGGCTTAACACATGTGCAATGATTTATGATATGCATGCAAATGAATGGATACACATGTCATGTTAAGGCCCATATCACTTAACATGTCATGCATATTATGACTCTAATGCCAGCGCACTTGAAAATATTAAACCGCTCATACAATTTAATATTCGCAAGCGGTGTATATCCTAATGGAACTTCATATGCACAAAAATGTTAAGTTTGCCCATAACCCCTTAACATCCGTGTGCATACTATTCATGCTTATGAGTGAGTGTGTGTGTGTTTCAGCCGCGAACAACAGATAATAATAAGCTGAGTGAAGAAATGATGCATGTATATATATATATATTTTTTTATTATTATTATATATTTTTAAAAAAAAAAATAAAGTTCAAGATATTTGATAAATACAAAATATTTTATTAATAGATGTTAAATCTTTCAAACCTCTTTAACATCTCTAACATCTCTAACCTATCTAACCTCCCTCTGATACCAACTGTCACGACTCGTCTCGACAAAAGTCAGAGTGCGCATCGGGCGGGCCGTGATGCCACAGGCATGGGCGGAAAGGAATCCATGCCTGCTAAGGCGGATGCAGAGAATACTGAAAATATTTACTATTGAGTAAAATAGCTTGATTTTTTTATGCGGAAGCTTTTAAATTCATCAGTGAAAAGAGTTTTGATGCACATGTACTTTGTAAAATTCATATTTTTCAAGTCACTACTATAGTTCTCATGCAGTTATGATTCTGGTGCACATGCGTTAATTTCAGATTCTAATACATAAATATTAGCCTAGCAGTTGTCCATGATACCAGAGAAAATGGCTGATTGCAATTATTACATAAAAGAATTAATTGATAGTAGAAGAAATGTAAATATAGAACCTGAAACTTGAAGCAGATCGGGCTCGAGTACCTGGCGGCACTGCACGAACACTAAGGCAATTCCAAAACAGAAAGGAAAAGCCTCGGAACATTGAAATAAACAGGGTGAGCAGAAAAACATGAGTGTACCAGTTTCCCATGAAGCGATGCTACTAAAACAGACAAACAAACAAAAGAGCTAAACAGAACAAGTTAATGTATTATACTACTCTGAAAGCGTAGCATAACATTATTCATGTAATATGTTGTAAGCTGTGATCGATGAAGGGTGTAGGTACTATAGCGGGCGCACATGGCTCACGATCAGATTGCAAGTCTTATCGGAAAAGTAATCCTGCTTGCCGTGACCATGGCAGCAGACAGATGCCCTGTTAGACGCTACAGTTCAAGGATTTGCTTACAACCACGGATTTGTTTTCAAGTTTCGTGCTAGATTATTTATCATTTTATATTTTAAGACAACATTATGAGAGGAAATTTCAGATCGTGAAACAGATTCACGTCAACGAGAGAGATCAGATTGAAAATAAGTTTTTACTCAGGTCTTACAATCAGACAGACATCAGAAACCAGGCAGACATCAGAAACCAGACAGACATCAGAAATCAGACATACATTAGAAACCAGACATACATCAGAAACCAGACATACATCAGAAACCAAATTCGATGTCAGCAGATTCGATGGCAGCAGATTTGATGATACAAAATTTGATGAGGTTAATGCTTCATAATACCACGGTTTATCGAGTGAAACGCCGAGGTAAGCTAGGATGTAATGGATCGAGGGAGTCAAACACTCTGCTAGGTTAAATCATCCTTTGATACGAGTATCTTCCATGTAGAAAGTGCGTTACGAGCATGATACATCGAACATCACTTCTTATACTTGCTAACTAGAATTTGTTATAATTATTATCGTGACATTTTGCTCGTGAGTAACGCTTTGCGATTCCTCGAATCATTCATCAAAAGAGACAAAATCCATCGATTTACATTTCCATTTAACTATCGTTGACTAACTCGTCTCCCAATTATCCAAATATAAGATCAGTCAAGGTAATAAAGTTCAATGTTTGCAAGAGAGGAAGATCTCTACTTGCCTGAAAGAAGCTACAAATGGCGGTGGCGGCTAAGCGCGCAAGCAAAAACAGAAATCCTGACTGGACCTGCTCAGGAACAATCACGGACAAAATCGTTGGAAGCCTGGTATATCATCCACAATTTCTCCTCCATCTCTTCCAAGCTTGTGATTGACCTCAATGGGTGTCTCTGCTGGCCTGCACCCAAGCATTCCAGTCGACTCAAGCAAGTCTAGAGCATACTTCCTTTGAGATATAAAAATCCCGTGCTTGGATCTAGCCACCTCGATACCCAGGAAATACTTGAGGGGGCCAAGATCCTTCACTTCAAATTCCTGAGATAATCTGAACTTTAGATGTTCAATCTCTACAATATCATCGCCAGTTATTACTATATCGTCTACATAGACAATGAGGGCAGCCACCTTACCCTCACTATGTTTCACAAACAAGGTGAGGTCAGCATTGCTCTGTTTGTACCCAAAAGAGATCATTGCCCGGTGAAATCTCCCGAACCACGCACGCGGAGATTGCTTCAAACCGTACAAGGCTTTCTTCAATCTGCAAACTTTCCCTGTCGATCCTTCTTGGCTAACACCAGGGGGTAAAGACATGTAAACCTCCTCCTCAAGGTCACCGTGGAGAAATGCGTTCTTCACATCCAACTGAGAGAGACTCCACCCTTTACACACAGCACATGACAGCAAGATCCTGATGGAGTTCATTTTTGCAACCGGAGCGAAGGTCTCCTGATAGTCGATGCCCGCTGTCTGCGTATAACCTCTCGCCACCAACCTGGCTTTGTATCGTTCAACAAGGCCTTGTGAGTTTTGCTTCACAGAGAAAACCCACTTGCATCCCACGACAGTTTTCCCCTTAGGGAGTTGGACCAGCTCCCAGGTGTTATTCTTGTCAAGAGCACTCATTTCCTCCAACATGGCTGCCTTCCACTCACTATGCTCAAGAGCTTCCTGCCAAGACTGAGGAATAGAAATGGAGGCCAAGGATATAACAAATGCTCTATGTGTAGGAGACAAAGAGTCATAAGTCACAAAGTGAGAAAGAGGATGTAGAGTAGAAGCAGAACTACCTTTGTTAGCACCTGACGATGGATCAGGTGATGACGCTGGTGGAATAGTTGGAGCCTGAGTGTTCGTACCCCTTCGACGTCTCGTGTAGGCCTGCAAAAAAGGAGGGACCAATGTAGTAGGAAGAGGAGGTGACGGAGAGGTAACTAGAATGGGAGGCGGTACCATAGGAGGAGGAATAGGTAGAGGAAGCGGAGGTGACGGAGAGGTAACTAGAATGGGAGGTGGTACCATAGGAGGAGGAATAGGTAGAGGAAGAGAAACTAGAATGGGAGGTGGTACCATAGGAGGAGGAATAGGTAGAGGAAGAGAAGGCGGGGAACTCACTTCCGTAGAAGTACTCTCCCCCTGAAGAGAGTTCCCATAATAGGCTTCAGATTCCCGAAAGGTGACATCCATGGTAACAAAGACCCGTTTGGTAGCCGGGTGGAAGCACTTATATCCTTTCTGGATAGGAGAGTAACCAATAAACACACACTTCAGAGCACGAGGATCAAGCTTGGTCTTCGGCTGGGTGTGGACAAAGCAAACACAGCCAAAAAAACCGAGGAGGGAGGGAGGTAGGACGGACCCCGAGAGTGATAAGAGGGGTCTGAAACCCAAGGACCCGCGTAGGAAGGCGGTTGATGAGATAAGCAGCGGTAAGAACAGCATCACCCCAGTAATACTTCGGGAGATGCATCCGAAGGAGGAGGCACCTAGCAACCTCAAGGAGATGCTGATTCTTACGCTCAGCCACCCCATTCTGAGCAGGGGTGTACACACAGGAGGTTTGATGAATGATACCTAGGTCGCTTAGGTATGTATCAAGGCGAGCATCAATATATTCACGACCATTGTCACTACGAAGGATTTTAATGATAGCACCATATTGAGTGGTGACCATTTTGTGAAAACGCTGGAAAATAGAAAACACCTCACTTTTATGTTTCATTAAGTAAACCCAAGTGCAACGAGAGTGACAATCAATAAAAGAGACAAACCATGAGCAACCAGAAATAGAGGTAGTAGGGCTAGGTCCCCAAACATCAGTATGAATAACCACAAATGGAACAGAATTACGAGGAGACATAAGAGGGAGAGTACTGCGATGATGTTTAGCCATTTCACACACATCACAATGAAAACCATTAAACAAAGTAGAAGACATAGTAGGAAGTAACAGTTTCATAATAGCAACAGAAGGATGTCCTAGCCGACAATGCCAGGAATCCAACTCAGAGGGACAAGCAGCAAGACGAGCGGTAGGAGTCCTGGCGAGGGTGGAAGCAGAGGGGTCGAACACATAGAGCCCGTTGCACATCCTACCAGAGCCAATCACCGTCCCCGTCGTCAGGTCCTGAAAAACACAAGAGGTAGGAAAAAAAGTCACTGAGCAATTCATGGAGTTCGTCAGGTGACTAATGGAGAGGAGATTGCGGGTGAAAGAAGGAACGTGAAGAACAGATGAAAGGGTAAGGGAGGAGCATGGAATAGATCCTTTCCCAGCAATGGGAGATAGCGATCCATCAGCAATGCTCACTTTGTCCCTGCCCGACAGAGGTGTGTAAGACACAAAACCTGTGGCTGAGTCGGTCATGTGATCTGTAGCCCCGGAATCAATAATCCACTGAGAAGAAAGGTGGGAGGAAGCCGAGTGAGCACCTGCAGGTCCCTGGTGAGCATAGGAAGAGGAGGCAGAACCAGACGGCTCCGCGGGAGAGCCAAGCATCATCCGATGGAAGGCCAGAATTTCTTCAGCAGAAAGAGTCAAGAGTGGCTCCCCAGTAGAGTCCTCGCCAGCGTCTGACACATGTGCTGATCTGGGCAGAGGAGGTCTGGGCAGAGAGCGGCCCCCTCCCCGGCCACCACGAAGGACAGGGCCGCGAGGTGGAAAACCATGAAGCTTGAAACAAGTATCTCTAGTATGGCGGGCCTTCCCGCAATAATCACAGACGAGGTGATCTTTCTCAGCGATCCTCGATCGAGTGTCACGGGCAGGGCGAGCCCCAGCCAGGGAAAGGGAGACAAGGGCAGATCCCTCGGTGGCAGAGTCTGGAAGCAGAGTCCGGCGGCGATCAAACTCCTGCTGAACAAGGCTGTATATCTCGGACAGAGAAGGAAGAGGAGAGTGACTGAGAATCTGAATGCTGATCTGATCAAAATCTCGATGTAAGCCATGGAGAAACTCAAAGATGCGATTGCGCTCTTCCCTCGCTCTAACAAGCACCTCATCTTCAGGAGACACCAGAGTGATGGAATCAAAATGATCATATTCCTGATAGAGTTGGGTGAACTCAGAATAGTAGGCTGAGGGAGGACGATCACCCTGTCGCAGGAGGAACAACCGTCGACGAAGTTGGTAGATCTGAGCAGCATTGCCTCGGCCAGAGTAAGTAGTCTCAGCCCGTTTCCAAATATCGCAGCCGTATCCAAGAACAGATAGTTCCGAGAAATGGACTCCGTCATGGAGTTAAGAAGCCAGGACATCACCAGGGAGTTGTCAGACTCCCACTGAGGCCACTCAGGAGATCCAGATGCAGGAGCCTTCACGGTGCCACTGACATGCCCAAATAATCGGCGACTTTTGAGAGCAAGAGTGATGGAGCGAGCCCACGGGAGGTAGTTGGAACCATCCAATTTCATAGTAGTAATTTTGGGGAGTACCATGGTCAGAGGGGACGCGATAAGGTCCAACCGAAGCCGGAGAAGGAGACGGCGTGCCACCGGAAGGCATGGTGGTAGAGGAATCACTTTCCGCCATGAGGGAACGCCGAATAGAAATCGAGGAAGCACGCCCCACAAGAAAAAAAATCAGCAAATATGAGGAAGATCCGCCCTCATAGAAGGAGAGGAGGACGCACAAAGGGCGACGGGACCGCCGGCATCAAGAAGATCAAACTGGCATGGGGCCGGCGTCCCGAGAGCGGAAGAAGAAGAAGAAAGAAGGGAAGAAGAAGAGGGGGCGGAAGGTAGTTGCTGTAGACGGAGAGGAAGAAGAGGAAGGAGAAGAAAAAAAAAAGAAGAAGAAGAAGAAGAAGCTGAGTTGCTGTAGACGGAGAGGAAGAAGAGGAAGGAGAAGAAGAACTGGCGGATGAAACGCGGGAGGTGGGAGAAAAAGACGAAGAAGAAGAAGAAGAAGAGGCGGACGGCGTGCGGGAGGCGCGGGAGGCGAACGGCGTGTGGGAGGCGGATGGCTTGCGGGAGGCGGGAGAGAAAACACGCGACGGCGGAAGCGCGAGTCAGCGCGTGCCCTAACCTCCCTCTGATACCATGTTGAGGAGAGGGAAAAATTACTTCATTAACCAAAAAGAGGACCCCTATATAAAGGGTTATACAACAATAGTGTAATACATATTACAATAAAATAATACAATAATACATATTCCAACAGAATTCAAAATCAGGTAACCAAGATTGAACTTAGCTCTGATACCAAATTTCAAGAAATTTGTTACAGCGAAGAAGTTTCACCTGAAATCAACACAATAAAATTACAAGTGCACAAAATTGATATATAAATCGCGGATAAAATAAATATATAAACATGAAAAACAATCTGGATATCATATCGATGACAATCCAGCTTAATTCGTCAGACACCACCTATATGAAAATGATCGTTGGTAGAAGCGATCACCATTGACACAACGATCCACCACATCAACTGCAATTATGATGAGTTGCAAAACTTTACAAATCTCTAAACGCGACAAACACAATCTCCTTCTATCATCCTTTAATTGAACATGACAAGAGAAGTGCAAAAACAAAAATACCTTCATTCATCGCGGAACATAAACAAGATAAACACTTCTTGCAACCTCCACCAATGAAGTACTAACTCTCAAATAATGACCCATTCTCCTTCCCGTGTTCTCAAATGATTAGCACCAGAAATCCCCAGACCATAGCACTGCACAAACACCTTCAATGATCAATGTTGCGATGTCGGGGGAGGGAAGGCTGTGGTAGGGGAAACCGTGAGAGAGAGAGGGAGTGGGGATTAGGGTTAGAGATTAGAGGTAAAAACATACATTAATCCAAGATAAGAATTACATGGTTCGCTTGCCCTCTTATAGTGACGAGGAGCAAATATAAAAGAAAATACGGAAAATAGAAAATACAAAAAATACTAAAAATGCCTCAAGAAAATAAAACAACAAATTTAATTAGCAACATAATTAATATTTAAATATCCTCCGCGCCGACCCCACCCGGGTCATCCTCGTTGGTCCAAGCCGCTCTCGACGTTTCTGGTTTGTCTTCATCGGTTCGCTCCGCGTCCGCCACGCATATCTGTAACAATGCCGCCATCTGGGAAGTATGTCTTGTCCTCAAGGCAGTCGTTGGAGTGGCCGCGGCCGAAGTGTTCCTGGGGCAACCAGTTGGCATCAGACTCCGAACGGGAAGACCTAGCGACATGGACCACTTGCAAGCCAGAGTTCCCCTGAAAGTGGTAGTGCCGACAAAGTAGTTTGGTTGGGTGGTTCGGCACCAACTGTTGTCTTTCTTCAGGACCAACGGAAGCTAGGCTGGTGGCAGTCTGGTTGAAGGTTGGATGGCATCGGTGAGCGTGGTCGAAAGCTCCTGGTGGTTCGTCGGGAAAGGAAGAGGCACAACGAATGTTCCTGTGAGGTCCCACGGCTTCGTGGAGAGGTCGTCGTCCGTGGTCCCCTGGATCGTGCAGAGGGAACTCGGGGAGCACAGGAGGGCGGAGTTGCCGTCGAGGCGACATGGCTGGCCCTTATGCAGGAACTGCATGAACATAGCCTGCCAATTAACGCACACATCGCCGAGGGTAGCGAGCCAAGACACTCAAAGAATGGCGTCGAGACCGCCTAAGCCAAATATGTAGAAGTCTGCGGTCACGGAACAGGTCCCCATCGAGAGGGAGAAGGCGATGCAACAGCCCATAGACGGACGGTGGCGCCCATCGCCCAAATGTACCGCAACATCAGGGGAGGGAACGGAGGGCGGACAGAGCTGCTGCACCAAGTGATCTGAGATGAGGTTGTGGCTTGCGCCGTTGTCCACCATGATGATGATCGGGTGATCCTGTAGTGTGCCCGAGAGCTGCATGGTTTGTTGGCCAGGGGTCCTGCCCGTCGAGGCGCAAAATAGCTCCAAACGGTAGAACGTAACTGCGGTGGAGTCGAGAGGTGTGTCCTCCGGTGAGAGCTCTAGAGACTCAAAGTCAGCCAAGGTAACCTCAGGGTCGACGTCCTCGATGATGGCACAAAATTCCTTGACCGCGCAGACGTGGATAGGAGAATAGGACTGACGGCAGCAGAAACACAACTCTTATCTACGAAGGTCGTCCAGCTTGCGGTTGGAGAGTCACTGAGTAGGGGCCGGTCGGCCTGGCTGAGCGGCTGGAGGAGGTCGAGGGGTTGGTTCCTTTGGAGTAACGGTTCGCCATGGTTGGCCTCTCGGTGGAGGTCCTCCTGGTGGTGGTGGTGGACGAGGAGACAAATTCGCCTCCACGAGGCGGCCCATGTCGAGGGCCTCAGAAACTGTCTGGAGATGGTGAGTGCGGAGCCAGGAGCGGATGTGGGGCAAGAGGCCCTGCATGAAGAAGCCGAGATAATGATCCGGCGGTAAGCCCGAAACATGGGTGACGAGGGTCACAAACTCATTGATGTATTCATCCAACGCACTGACTTGACGTACCCCACACAGCCGTTTGATGGAGGAGCCGGAGTAACGACTGTCGTAGCGGTGAATCATCTCCTGCTTGATCTCTGGCCGGGAGATCGTTGGGTTGGACTGCCATAGCCATCGGGGCCCAATGTAAGGTTGAGCCGTCGAGTCCCATAATGATGGTGGAGACCTTGTCTTGCTCGGGAGTGTGGTGGAGGTCAAAGTACTGCTCCGCCTTTGCGATCTACCCAATCGGATCAACACCGGCGAAGGTGGGAAGATCCAAGGCGAGGGTCGGTCGGCCAGGGGGAAAATGGGGTGCGGATTCCCCGATGTGCGGGGGTGGTGGAGCCCCCGGGACGGACGTGCCGGTGGCCGGGCATGCGAATCCATTGGCGGAAGAGGCCGTGGGAGGTTGTAAAGCATCAAGCTTTGCATGGATGACGAGCAGGGAGGCCTGCAAGGAGGCCACGATGGACTCCTGGGTGCCGACACGGCATAGGAGGGCCTCAGTGGCGTCCTTCGATGGGTCTTCGGCGGAGGAACGGGTGTTCAGCTCCATGGCAATGACAGAAAGCCTGCAGCGGCTGGAGGGTTGCCAAGGCGGAGACGGCACTGGGGCTGCGACACTGGAGGTGCGGAGCTACACGAGCAGCGTTTGGAAATGGCGCTGGAGATGCGGGACGGGGGCGAGGCGCTGGGTTGTGGTGGTCTGGAGTGCGGGACGGCGCTGGAGGAACCTGCGATGCGGAGTCGAGGGATGTGCAACGCGGGAGAAACCTGCGATGCGGTGCTGAACGCGGACGGTCGTTGAGACGAAAGTCTCCGGCGGCCTTCGATCGACGGGCGGAAAGGGAAGGTCGGACCAGTTGTTGCGATGTCGGGGGAGGGTAGGCGGTGGTAGGGGAAACCGTGAGGGGGAGAGAGAGAAAGAGAGGGAGAGGAAAGAGAGAGAGGATTAGGGTTAGAGATTAGAGGACGGGAAAAAACATGCATTCATCCAAGATAAGAATTACATGGTCCGCTTGCCCTCTTAAAGTGGCGAAGAGCGAATACAAAAGAAAATACGGAAAATAGGAAATACAGAAAATACTAAAATACCTCAAGCAAATAAAGCAACAAATTTAATTAACAACATATTTAATATTTAAATATCCTCTGCGCCGACCCCGCCCGGATCATCCTCGTTGGTCCAAGCCGCTCTCGACACGCCCGAATCGTCTTCATCGGTTCGCGCCGCGTCCGCCACGCATATCTGTAATAATCACCATGGGTGCCTCGGATAGAGGATGAGGTATCCAGAGGATCTTACATTGATTGAGACAATCACTATTTACCATTATAAAGCGAGACAAATTCACTAAAGAGTGAACTAACCCAAACTTTTCTCTCAGGCTCATGGCATGCATGCACCAACCACACTGTATAAGCTTTATTGGCCCGACAAAACTTCCTACCCTCCCCCCATTGAATTCGAGATGAAAAATCCAATCATCACTTAACTGGTTCTATTAAAATAGGCCTACTTGTGGGCAAGTAACATTATTATATTAATTCTCAATTCTAACATGAAATCAAAGACTTCATTGTCTTTTACGTTTACTTCCACTCCGAACGAACGGTTCTTTCGATCGAGTAGAGACTGCTCGATCTTGATAAAAAATTCTATCAAAACTCTTCATAATATATATTAACAGAAATACACATATACATAAACAAATGTTTCAATCAATGACAAACGTTGAAAATCAATTTGGTTCATTTATTTATTCAAGGGTTATACGTCTATGATCCTTTTAGTGTTTCTCACTCTAGGGTCTAATTTTGTCTTTTGCATACTAGGATTTGCTGAACTGCGAATTACTGTAGGAAAAATCACAAAGTAGAAAGATTAAACCCTAACATTTGGCCACTCCCCTATTGTCATGAATTATTAGCTATGATATAAGAGCCGGTTCTTAAAGTTCATGATGTGTGCAGACATGTGTTTTATTACTACGACGTGCTTTTGAAAAAGAAATAAAATAGCATTGATAATCAATTGGAGTGAAACCATGTATTTATAAACTTGTAATTATGTAGGTTAGAATCTTCCTAATCTCTTAAAACCTAAGTTCTAAAAAATTCAGTTCATGCACACGTACATCCAAACACATCATGTTCTTCATCACAAAAACTATCACAATTGCTTAAGAGTTTACATTATGAATAGTTATTTCCATTAGTTCCTATGAACCGTTTTTATACAAAAGTGAAAAGCAGAGTATTCCAGGAACTAAAACAGGAAATGATATATCATATAAAACTGAAATACGCTACAGTGTTATGTCACTTTCACAATACATATTTCAACAGACACACCAAAAACATGTTAAATAGACATCTGCTGCTATCTTTTTATAGTGCAGGAAAGTAGGTAAAGGATTGCGCATGACTCCTCCATCCGGTGCGTCTTCTTCATCCGGTGTGTCTTCTAGTTTACCTTGATCTTCACAAAAGTTAAGTTGAATCTCTTCACTTCTTCTCTACAACTCTTCGTCATGTTTGCACCTCTCAATCACTGCAGCATCTCTTTGCTTCTCAGCTACTTGTAAGCGCTCGTTCAGCATATCTCTCAAGCTTATAGCTGCCTTTACTCCCTCTTAAGCTGAGAGATCTATAACCCCTATTCTAGAACGAAGTTTTGCAAATTTCGTTCTTGGTAGGGGGTTTAGTCAATAGATCGGCTAGTTGATCCTTTGTGGATATTTGCCCTAATTCTATTTCTTCTTTTTTTGTATTCTCCCGCATATGATGGAAGCGAATTTCAATACGTTTACTTTTACCTCTTTCATCAGTCTCTTTAGCCATATGACTTGGGTTACAGAAGAACTCAGAGCTATGTATTCTGCTTCGGTCGAACTCAAAGCAGCAGTTTGTTGCTTTCTAAATGACCGGGAAATTAGTTTATGGCCATCGAAGATGTAGCCACCAGTACTTCTTCTGTCATCCAAACTTCCTCCCAGTCAGAGTCTGAATATCCAGTTAATTTTTCTTCTTCTCCTCTCTTATACACTAGTCCACATGTTTTTGTCTCTTGAATATACCGAACTCTTTTTGCTGCTGCAAAGTGATTGTTTGTTGGTTTATTCATGAATCTGGACAATATGTTAATTGAATGTTCTATGTCCGGGCGAGTATTGGTTAAATAGATTAAGGATCCAATGAGGCTTTTATATATTCCTTCATCTGTTAACTCTCCCTTCTCTACTGAATTTTTCTGAGGTGCATATGGGCAAAGCCACTGAAGTACAATTGCCTAGTTGGAATTTCTTAAGCAAATCTTTGGCATATTTTTCTTGGGATAGTGATATGCCAATTGAAGTTTGCTTAATTTGAATTCCTAAGAAGAATTTGAGCTGACCAAGGTTAATCATCTCATACTTCTTTTTCATTTCTTCCCTAAATTCTTCTATTAGCTTGGTATCATAACCGGTGATAACCAAGTCATCTACATAAAGACAGAGTAAAACAAAAATGTTATTGTGCTTCTTTATATAAAAGGATGAGTCATACCTGCTCCTGATGTAACCTTGGTGTTGAACATAGGTATCAATATTGGAATGCCTGGGAGTCTACTTCAATTCATATAAAGCTTTGTTTAGTTTGTAAACTTTATTTTCTTCACCTATAATCTCATATCCTCTCGGCTGTGACATCTTCCATTATTTCACCATTAAGAAAAGTTGATCTAACTCAAGCTGAAATATGGGATATCTGTTTTGTGCTGCAAATGCAATGAATTGTCTTATTGTCTCCATTCTAACCACATGATCAAATGTTTCATGGAAATCTAGGTCAGGTATCTGAGAATACTCCTTAGCTACAATCCTTGCTTTATATTTCAGAATTGTTCCATCTTCATTCTCTTTTATTTTATAGATCCATTTTAGACATAATTTCTTTATCTAGTGGTCGAGAAACTACGTTCCAAGTATTATTTTTTATCACCAATTTTATTTCCTCGTCCATTGCATTTCTCCATTCTTCACTAATTGCAGCTTCTTCAAATGTATTTGGAACAAGAGCGGATAACACAAAGTTACTGGATTGGTACAAATCACTTAATAACTTCATTTTCTTGGGTGGTGATGAAGTTGAGCTATCTGTTGAAGAACTTGGTGAATCAGCGTATGTATTAAATTCTTCAACTGATTCAGAGGATTCATTTTCTCCTGATACAACCTCTGCATTTGGCAAGGACTGGATGGTATCAGAAGCTTGACCTCTTGATGATGATCCAAGCTCACTATCTGATGCCCAATTCCACTTTTCTTCTTCATTGAATATGAATTCTCTTGAAATGCATAATTTGTTTGTCCTTGGATTATAGTCTATACCCTTTAGATTCATCACTATATCTAATGAAAACGCATTTTTCACTTTTCTTGTCAAGTGTGCATTTCATCACCATGTATATAAGCATAAGCTATATATCCAAAAACTCTTAAATGAATTATTTTTGGTTTTCTATTATGCAAAACTTCAAATGGTGTAGATATTTGAAGGGACTTTGTAGGAGATCGTTTTAGTATGTAAACGGCTGAATTTATTGTCTCTGCCCAGAACTTGAAAGGAAGTGATTTTTCTATCATCATTGTCCTGCTCATTTCACTTACTGTTCTGTTTTTTCTCTCAACTACTCCATTCTGTTGAGGGGATTTACTTACACAATAAGTTGTCTAATTATTCCATTGGCTTTGCAATAATTAGAAAATTCAATTGATATTTACTCACCTTCTCTATCAGTTCTTATTTCACAGAAAAATCAAATTGTTTTTCAGCCATTTATTTGAATTGTTTGAAAAATTCATAAGCTTGTGACCTATATTTCAGGTGAAGGTCCCCTTGAAGCTGCATGCACCAATTCTATTGGTTGTGTACTTCTTCTTTCACTTGCATGTGGAAAGGGGGGTTCTATGATGTTTGCCTAATGTACATTCTTCACAAAGAAAGGTCAAGAGTGAATTGATGGTAAGCCTTCCACCAATTCATCTTGATATTAAGTCTTGGATGTTTAAGTGTCCATACCTTTTGTGCCATAATTTTGTAATCTTGCTAGGATGACTGATACATGAATATGCTTGAGTCTTTCCTGGCTTCAGAACTAAATGGAAGACTTTATTCTTTGTCATTGGAACTGGCATAATAAGGTGTGCATCCTTATCAAATATGTCACAATGACCTTGAGAGAAAAGTACTTGATGCATTTATATTAATTGTCCTACACTTAAGAGACTTTGAGTCAAAGAAGGAACAAATTGAACACCTTCAATGTGTTAAGGTCTTCTTCTTTTTTTGTTTTGACAATAATTGTACCTTCCCCTTCTATCTTCTCTAGTTGTCCATTTCCAAGTGCAACTTCAGCTTTCTGACTCTCATCTAAAGATGCAAAGTAGCTTATGTTCCTTGTCATATGATAGGAACACCCACTATCAATATATCATGTGTTGTGATGGCGGTTGTCCTCTTCTCCCATGTAAAACAGTTTTGTTTCTTTTCTACAAATTTGACTTCTTGTTTTTTGTTAAACCAACAGTCTTTTGCTAGATGAGTTGGTTTTTTACAATTCTTGCATCTATAATAACAATTCTGAGCATCATGATTTGATCTCTTACATAGAACGCAGACCTGAAATTTGCCTTGGTAAAATTTTGTTTTGTTTTTGATGAAGGGCTTAAAAGTTTTGGGACTAAAGAGGAGAGAACAAAAATGGGCCCAAAAGATGGGCCCAATACATGGGCTATTCTAACACTCCCCCGCAAGCTGGAGCGTACAAATCGTATGCGCCAAGCTTGGACAAGCATTGATAGAAGAGTGCCTTGGAGAGAGCCTTTGTAAGGACATCCGCAACTTGTTCAAATCCTAGGACATGCTTTAGATCGAGCTTTTTCATTTGAACTTTTCCCGAACGAAGTGACAATCGACTTCAATGTGCTTTGTTCTTTCGTGGAAGATTGGGTTCTTGGCGATATGTATAGCAGCTTGGCTGTCACAAAGGAGAAGAGCCGGTGACGGTAATTTTACACCCAAATCAGTGAGAAGACTCTCAAGCCATGTCAGTTCTGATACAACAGATGTCATTGCCCTGTATTCTGCCTCAGCTAATGATCGAGCAACGGCCGCTTATTTCTTGCTTCGCCATGTAACCAAATGTCCTCCAAAGTAGGTGCAAAAACCACTAGTAGATCGCCGGTCATCAAGAGAACCAGCATAATCAGCATCTGAGTATGCCACCAAAGTTGGAGCAGAAGAAGAGGTCCGGTAAACAAGTCCTTGACCAGGAGCTATTTTAAGGTACCTGAGAATACGTTCAACAGCCTGTAGATGAGATCTTCGAGGAGAATGCATGTATCTACTGACAAGACCAACAACAAAAGAAATATCTGGTCTGGTAACCGTGAGATAGATCAAGTTTCCAACGAGTCGGCGATAATATTAAGGATTCTGGAGAAGTAGATCCGAGTTAAATGTCTGGGCGCACAACTTGTGATTTACATCCATAAGGGCATCACTTGGCTTACAACCTGAAAGACCAGCATCATGAAGAAGGTCAAGACAGTACTTCCGGTAAGATAGAGTAAGCCCATCCGGTCGTCTGGCAACCTCTAGACCCAAGAAATATCGTAGAGGTCCCAGATCCTTTGTCTGAAAGACGGAGTTTAGATGTACTTTGACTGCTTGTATCCCTTGTGAGCCATCTCCTGTAATAATGATATCGTCAACGTATACTAACAGAAGGACCGTCCCTGTTGGTCGGTGACGAGTAAACAGCGAGAAGTCGGCCGAGCTTCGAGTAAAACCAATATCACGGAGGACCTTACTGAATTTTTCAAACCATGCCCATGGAGATTGTTTGAGACCATACAGAGCCTTTTGAGGGCGGCAGACCTGTGACTCCCCCGTGGTCTCAAACCCGGGTGGTTGTTGCATGTACACCGTCTCCTGGAGGTCCCCATTTAGGAAAGCATTCTTGATATCCAGTTTGTTGGAGTTGAGACCGGGCGGTCTGGCGGTCTGGCTTGGCGGGTTATTGACCGGGCGGTCTGGCGGTTTGCCTTCTGCGGTTTGGTTGCTGTGTTGAGGTCTTAGGTCCAAGCGGTCTAGTGGTCTGTTACTGGCGACTAGGAGACCGGGCGGTCTAACGGTCTCACATGGCGGCTTGTCTCTCTCTGGCAGTAGCCGAGCGGTTAGCCCTTCTGTCTAACCGCGCGGCTTGTTCCGGTCTGTTGTTCTAGCCGCCCAGATTCTTTTGTATAGTTTTAGTCCCACATCTCTTATTTGTATTCTCTCTTCTCTCCTCCATTCTATATAAGGGAGGTCATACCTTTGTAATAGTCACCTTTTTCTGATAATAAAATTTCAGTTATACCTTTTTCGGCTTGTTTTAGTTCGCTTCTCACATGGTATCAGAGGCATCGATCTTTTCCTCCCGATTCTGTGCTTCTCTCTGTCCGCGCGGCTTGCCTCTCCGGCTTGCGCCCTGTCCGCACGGTCTCCTTGTCGTTGCCCTCTGTGTGCGCGACCTGTTTCCTTGTTCACTGCGATCAGTCGCCTTGTTCGCCGCGACCTATCGCCGTGTGCCTTGCCCTCTCTTGTGCTTCTGTTCGAGCGGTCTGTCTGCTTGCCGCTCGACTTCTTCCCCTTTGCTTGTTACTGCGGCTTGGTCGTGGTCTCTCCGGCCGCTGGTGTTTGACATCCTGACCGCTGCAGTTCCTCTTCTGCCTATCCGCGCGGCTTGTTTTCTAACCGCGCGGCTTCCTGTTGTTTGCTCTTATGGCTCTTTCTGATGCTTCTACTGCCACCACTCCTGCCGCCACCCCTGTAGCCAATCCGGCTCCTCCTACTCCTTCCGGGAACCTTGGCACCGTTTCCAAGCTTGTCGGCTCCAACTACCCGGATTGGAGCGTCTCTTTCACCTTTCTCCTTCGCTCGCAACGCAAACGCCACCATCTCGTTGATGACCCTCCTCCTACCACTTCACCTCTCTTTGATGATTGGGATGCGAGTGACGCTCTTGTGCGTACTTGGCTCGCTAACAGTCTATCCGATGAGTGCCTTCCCGTCATCCGTCATGATGAGACGGTGAAGGCCGCTTGGCTTCATCTTGCTGCTTTGTATTCCAAAGGGGCTCATACGTCCCGCATCTATACGTTGTATGCGGACCTCTTTGCCCGGCCTACCTTGTCTCCTGCTGCTGCCTACCAACAAGTTCAAGCTCTTGGGGCTGAGATTCTTCAGAATCGCCCCTTTTCTGCGGATCTAGCTCAACAACACAAGCACTTCCAGGAGCTTCTGGTTGTGTGTTATCTGCTCCGTCTTCCTGACACTTATGACATGATCCGCCAACAAATTCTGGGTGAGGCGGAATCTCCTACTTTAGATGCCACCGCTGCTCGCATCGCCGCTGTCACCTCTCTCCTTCAGCGCCCGCTTCTGCATGCTCCTTCTCCTCCGGATAACTATGCTCATCAAACTCAGCGGAGTGGCTCTGGTAGCCGCAGTCATCAGTCTGGCGGACGTCCTTCTTCCCGCTATCTCTGCTCTCACTGCGGCCGCACCGGACACACTCTTGACCGCTGCTGGACAAAACATCCCCATCTTCGCCCCCCGGGTGACTCTTCCGCCTCTTCTTCCAAGCCGTCTGCTTCCGTGGTCACATCATCAGGTAGTGCCCATGTAGTCACTCAAGGTAAATGGCTTATCGACTCCGGTGCTACTAATCACATGACGGGCAATCCTCAGTGCTTCTCTCTCCTCGAACAGCATGATCGGTTGCCCCCAGTCCTCATTGCAGACGGTTCTCCCTCCCCGGTTCATGGGTCGGGAGTGGTTCATGTTACTCCGTCCCTTCGGCTAGAGGACACTCTCTATGTGCCCAAGTTTCCGTGCAATCTGTTGTCGGTTACTTCTTTGTGCAAGCAGCTTCAATGTTCTGTAACGTTTACTCCATCTTCTTGCTCTTTTCAGGATCCGAGCTCCCAGCGGACGATTGCTACTGGGACTGAGCGCGGCGGCCTCTACTTCCTCGACAACGTTTCCGCTTTGTCCGCCTTCTCTTCTTCTTGTACGGATCTTCTCCAGTGGCATCTCCGTCTCGGTCATCCTCCACTACGGCTTCTACATCAGCTTCTGCCCCACCTCCCTCCCTCCACCACTCCTCTTCACTGCGAGGCATGTCAACTTGGCAAGCATCATCGTTCCTCCTTCCCGCCGAAGCAAGGTCGGGGCTCTACCCGTCCGTTTGATCTAGTCCACTCCGACATCTGGGGACCTGCTCCTACCCTTACTGTTGGTCGGGGTAGTTCTTATTTTGTAATCTTTATTGATGACTTTTCTAGATGTACTTGGGTGTATCTCTTACGAGATCGCTCTGAACTTTTTAATGTATGGACCTCCTTTTATCATTTAATCAAAAATCAATTTGGTGTTAGTGTTAAAACTTTTCGCTCCGATAATGCAAAAGAGTACTTAAGTCATGCTTTTACCTCTTTCTGTGTGCAACATGGCGTTATTCATCAGACAAGTTGTGTCTATACATCCCAACAAAATGGGGTGGCGGAACGCAAAAACCGTCACCTCCTCGATGTTGCTCGCACATTAATGACTCAAATGCATGTCCCTCGCTCATATTGGGGCTATGCAGTTCTTCTTGCTTACTATCTCATCAATCGCATTCCCTCCTCCGTTCTCAAGGGAAAAACCTCTTTTTCCATCCTTTATCCCGGCAAGGAGCCTTTTCCTCTCCCTCTCCGAATCTTTGGGTGCACTGTTTTTGTGCATGTCCCATCTGCCACCCGTGATAAGCTCTCCCCTCGCTCCACCAAATGTGTTTTTCTGGGGTACTCGGCCACTTAGAAAGGCTACTGCTGCTTTGATCCTGTTCTTCGTAAACAGTTCGTCTCCGCTGACGTTACCTTCTTCAAGAATGCCTCCTACTTCTCGGATGGCTCCTCTTCTCTTCCTCCCACCTCTTCTTCTCCTGTTATTCCGTTCGTTCCCTCGTCTCCTACTGCGATATCCGCTCCTCCGTCTCCGCCCACTCCTCTCCCTCCGCCTCTCTCTCCGTCTCCATCTCCCTCATCTCCGCTGCCGTCGCTCTCTCCTCCCGGGCCAGCTCTCTCTGCCACGAATGCTCTGGATGCCGAGGAGCCCGCCGACCTGGATCTTCCTGTAGCTCTTCGCAAAGGGGTGCGGATGTGTACCCTACACCCCCTTGCTGCTGTTGTTTCCTATGATCGTCTTACCCCTTCTCGCAGGGCCTTTGCACTGACTATCTCTGCTACTACCACACCTCGTTCCTACCAGGAGGCCCTTGTCATTCCTCACTGGAAGCTGGCCATGGATATGGAAATGGCGACCCTCACAGAGCGGGGTACCTGGACTCTTGTCCCTCCTCCCCTTGATACAGATGTTGTTGGCTGTCGCTGGGTCTTTGTAGTCAAGTTTGGCCCAGATGGCACTGTGAACCGTTACAAAGCTCGTCTGGTGGCTAAGGGCTTTACTCAAACCTATGGGGTTGATTACTTTGACACCTTCTCTCCCGTGGCTCGTCTCAGCACTATACGGGTCCTTCTCTCTGTGGCGGTCAACAAAGACTGGCCCCTTTCCCAGCTGGATATCAAGAATGCCTTCCTTTATGGTGATCTTCAGGAGGCCGTCTACATGGAGCAACCTCCAGGGTATGTTGCTCAGGGGGAGACACGAGTATGCCGGCTACAGAAGGCAATCTATGGCCTCAAGCAGAGCCCTCGAGCTTGGTTTGACAAGTTCAGCGGCATCGTGGCGGCCGTTGGTTTTGCTCGCAGCGCTGCTGATCACTCTCTATTCATTCGCAAAACCTCTTCGGGACTGGTGGTTCTTGCAGTATATGTGGATGATATTCTTCTCACTGGTGATGACCAGGAAGGGGTAGCCTTGACAAAGCGGCATCTTCGCCAACATCTAGTCACGAAAGATATGGGTTCTCCGAAGTACTTTTTGGGGATCGAAATCTCTCGGAAGCCCAACTCTTTAGTCCTCTCTCAGCGTAAGTATGCTCTTGATATTTTAAAAGAAGCAGGATTGACTGGGGCCAAACCTGCCCGATGTCCCATGACTGTTGGAGAAGACAAAACCTGGACAGATGGTTCGCCTCTTCTTTCAGATGCTTCGCGGTACAGGCGTCTAGTTGGTAAGCTCATATACCTCACCGTGACTAGGCCCGACATTTCCTATGCTGTGGGCAAGGTGAGTCAATTCATGCAAGCTCCCAGGGAGTGTCATCTACAGTCCGCCTTGCGGATCTTGGAGTACGTCAAAGCAGCCCCTGGGAAAGGATTGCTCTTTCAGAAGAATGATCATCTGAGGGTTGAAGCTTACTCAGATGCGAGTTATGCTGATGACAAAGGGGACCGCAAGTCTACCTCCGGTTTCTGTACCTTTGTTGGGGGCAATCTGGTAAGTTGGAAGAGCAAGAAGCAATCTGTTGTCTCCAGGTCCAGTGCTGAAGCTGAGTATCGGAGTATGGCATCGACCACTTGCGAGCTAAAGTGGCTACGGGCTCTCATGTTGGATTTAGGAGAGGTCTACAACCATCCTCTACCAATGTTCTGTGACAACAAGGCTGCTATATACATCTCAAAAAATCCAGTCTTCCATGAGAGAACCAAGCACATTGAGGTCGACTGTCATTTCATTCGTGAAGAGATTCTGAAGGAACAAATTTGCACTCCCTTCGTCACGTCTGAAAAAGAGCTGGCTGGCATCTTCACCAAGCTAGTATCCGCCTCATTTCTTCATATATGTGACAAGTTGGGCATGATCGACATATATGCTCCAGCTTGAGGGGGAGTGTTGGAGTTGAGACCGGACGGTCTGTCGGTCTGGCTTGGCGGGTTATTGACCGGGCGGTCTGGCGGTTTGCCTTCTGCGGTTTGGTTGCTGTGTTGAGGTCTTAGGTCCAAGCGGTCTAGTGGTCTGTTACTGGCGACTAGGAGACCGGGCGGTCTAACGGTCTCACATGGCGGCTTGTCTCTCTCTGGCAGTAGCCGAGCGGTTAGCCCTTCTGTCTAACCGCGCGGCTTGTTCCGGTCTGTTGTTCTAGCCGCCCAGATTCTTTTGTATAGTTTTAGTCCCACATCTCTTATTTGTATTCTCTCTTCTCTCCTCCATTCTATATAAGGGAGGCCATACCTTTGTAATAGTCACCTTTTTCTGATAATAAAATTTCAGTTATACCTTTTTCGGCTTGTTTTAGTTCGCTTCTCACACAGTTGAAAGAGGGGCCACTGGCGATGAACAGCGACAGAGATGAGGACTCGAACGGTATTGAGCTTGGAGACCGGAGAGAAAGTTTCCTCATAGTCGAGTCCCTTTTGCTGGGTGAAACCACGAGCCACGAGACGAGCCTTTAGACGGTCAATTGTCCCATCAGCAGCATGTTTGATGACAAAGACCCACTTACACCCAACCGGTTTCTGACCCGGAGGAAGGGGAACGATGGTCCATGTCTGGTTGGCCCAGAGTGCAGACATTTCTTCCTCCATGGCTGCCCGCCATCCTGGATATTGAAGCGCCTCCTGCACAGAGTTAGGAACAACAACCGAAGAGAGAGAAGTAGCAAATGTGTGTAGAAGGGGAGAGAGGCGATGAAGAGAGACGTAGTTAGCCAGAGGATGAGCAGTGGAAGGCGATACCTGATCAGCAAGACGCGGAGTATCCGTGGTAGAGGTCGTCTGCAGAGGGGCAACGGAACTGGGAGGGCGACGAGTGTAGACACAGATAACAGGTGGTTTGGAGGGAGCAGGAGCCGGTGCAGGGGAAACCGACGATGATGGTGTAGTAGCGGGAATAACTGGGCGTGGGATGGATGGCGGGAGAGTGTGTGGGGTTAGATCAGCGGGTAAAGGAGCAAGAATAAACGGTTGTTCTTCCTGGAAGGTAACGTCAGCAGAAACGGAGATCTTTCGAGTAGTTGGAGAGTAACAAACATAGCCCTTCTGGGTGCGCGAATAACCGACAAATATGTGTTTAGCCGCCCGGGGATCCAACTTATCTGAGGATGGGCCTAGACGATGGACGTAGTAGATGCTGCCAAAGACACGAGGCGGTAGAGGAAAAATCGGAGTGGAGGAAAATAATAGGCTAAACGGAGTAGCATAGTGGAGGACGGAGGAAGGGAGACGGTTGATGAGAAAACAGACAGTCGAGACCGCAAAGTTCCAATAAGGCTTGAGAACAATCATTTGAAGCATGAGAGAGAGGGCTACATCAAGTAAGTGGCGGTTCTTCCTTTCGGCAATACCGTTTTGCTGGGGCGTATAAGCACAGGAGGTTTGATGTAGAATCCTGAATTCAGAACACAAAGCAGTAAACTCGTGGCTGGTGTACTCACGAGTATTGTTGGTGCGTAGAATTTTGAGAGTGGTGTGAAATTGTGTGCGGGTTTCGAGGACAAATGCCCGAAAAACACAGGGAAGCTCGGAGCGATCACGAAGTAAGTATAGCCACGTAGTGCGAGAGTGATCATCAATAAATGTGATGAAATAGCGAAAACCAGAAATACTTGTAATCTTAAAAGGGCCCCGTACATCAGAATGCACTAAATCAAAGGGAGCAGCGCTCCGAGTACAATGCGAAGAAAAAGAAGAGCGCGGCTGCTTGCCGAGGATACATGAATCACACTGAAAAGGAGTAAAAGAAACATCTAGAAGAGCCCGATGGAGGACCGGCAGAGGAGCATGTCCAAGGCGACGTTGTCATGCAGTGGAAGAGACTAAAGACGGAATGGTGGGAGAGTCGTCGAGAAGGTAGAGCCCGTTCCGCAGCCGGCCTTTACCAATGGTAGTCTGCGTCCGCCGATCCTGTATAACAAAGGAAGATGAGGTGAATATAACAGAATAATCAAGATCACTCGTAAGACGTCCAGCAGAGAGTAAATTGAACGGGGAACTCGGAACATGAAGAGCCGAGCGAAGGGAGATTGACGTGCTGAGAGAGAGATCTGCCGAGGCGGACACGGAAACCAGCGCCCCATTAGCCACAGTGATAGACTTCGGATAAGGAGAATCCGAGTACTGGGCAGGCCGTTGCGAAGTAATGTGATGAGTGGCACCAGAGTCCACAATCCAGCCCAGGCTGGTGGAGAGACAAACAGTACCTGTGTTGGAGACGGAGGCGATGGAGGCAGATAGTGGGTTGAGCAGGCCCTGGAGATGCTGGAGCTGAAGACGGACGGTCTCAAGATCAGGAGGACTGGCGTCAGTAACAACTAGAGCTGTCACTTAAAACCGAAAACCGTAAACCGAACCGGAACCGAACTGGAACTGCAAAGAACCGGACCGAACCGTTTGCAAATTATTCGGGTTCTGGTTTGAATTTTGGAACCATGAACAACTTTGGTTCGGGTGTGGTTCTTAAATTTTATTATCCGGACCGGAACCGGAACCAGAACCGCAACATATAAGTCTCAAGCGGTTTCAAGATTATTGGATCCGATCCAAACCGGACCGAAGTAGAACCGAACCGCAACCCGTTTATTATTATTAATTTTATTATAATATTGTTATAATTTTATAATCTATCTATAATATTTATGTTAGAATCTCTATTAGAGTAATATGTAAGATTAAATTTTCTAATTAGTCAAATTAATTTAAGAACACACAAATGAAATAGAGTTCGAATAAACGGTAACTGAAGTGCCGAAAATTTATACTGTCGTTTGTTCTGAGTTCATGCTTCATGATAGCGGATGTTCGCAACATTTGACATGTATTTTCTTTATGAACTCTGCGGCGCTAGCATATCCCGTTAGCATACAAAATTATATGTTGTTTAGATTACTACAACAAGAGATAATTAGTATAATGTATGCATATAAAATAATCTCTCCACCCGAGTCAGTAATTTATGAATATGCTAATAAAACTTTTGATCAAACATTAATAGTTGCAATTTAATGAATGATAATATTCAAAGTTGGCACACCCTTAGGAATCTATTACCAAAAACTAAATAACAGTGAACATAATGTCTGGAATTTCAGATCATTGTGATCTGTAGTTTTCTGCTACTGTGTATGTATATCCATATCAATTCAAAGCCTAGATTTTGGTCAAAAATTGAAGACTTGTATAGGTATAGGCGTGCATACCTTTTCATGGTCAAAAACCTCCACCAATGAAAAAGCGACATATCCTAGCCCACGGATCGTGGAAGAGACCGTCGAGGAGTGTGCAACTTAATTATTTCTATTTTGAAGGTGTTTTGAGTTTTTTGTAGACCGCTTTTATTTCATTCTGTCAAATTTGGTTTTAGTTTTAGCTGGAACCGATTGGAACAGGACCGAACCGTTAGTGACCGGTTTGGTTTTGATTCTCGTTAAACCGGAACCGTTGACACGACGGTTCCAAAAATTATGATGGAACCAGAAACAGAACCGAAACCGGTCAAACAAAATAAGGTTTTGGTTCTAACTTGAAGAACTGTTACCTTAGCGGTTCGGTTCATGGTTTTAGTAGAACCAGAACCGAACAGGAACCGTGACAGCTCTAATAACAACAGATGTCGTCGGACGAGGAGGATAACCAATTTTCCTGTAGCAGGTCTCCTCAAGATGACCATCTTTCCCACAGAAAGAACACTTCGGCCGACCCCGACCACCACAGCCACGGCCCCGAGAGCCCGATCGTCCCCCCCCCCCCCGAGCAGAAGTAGGAGGGGATGGTAAGAGCGGAGGGGCCTGCTGAAGAAGGGCAGGGAAGGAAAGAGCAGATGTATCCGGAGGAGGTGATACACGGAGAATCATGGAGCATACATCAGAGAAAGATGGTGTGTTGGGAGAAGCCAAGACCTGAGCACGAATGCTTTGAAGATGAGATGGAAGACGGACAATTATGATAGCAATGCATGCGGCTTCCTTCTGAGCGCGCTGAGCAGCAAGATCATTTGTGGGCGGCTGATGCTGGATCCAGGCTTCAGCAAGAGTTTTAGCCCGAGCGACAAAAGAGGTCACATCCGAAGCCCCACCAACGTCGAGAGCAAAGAGGTCAGTTAGTATGTCGTAGAGATGTTGAAGGCAGTCGCGGCCTGAGTATAGGGAATGCAGCTCATCCCACATAGCATTGGCGGTGTCGTGGTGCATAGCCATCTGATAAGGCTCACCATCCAATGAATTCAGGATCCAAGTCTGGACACGGCCATCATTGCGGAGCCAATCATCGATAGTAGGAGACGGAGGTGCCTGAAGAAGGTGAGGCAGAAGGCCCTTGGCCTGAAGAACCCGTCTAACTGAGTGCACCCAAGGGATAAAGTTTTTCTTGCCAGAAAGAGAGATGGTAGTGATCCTCAGCTCGTCACGGACTTCAGCAGCAAACCGGGCGGTCTGTAGGACAGGTCGGGCGGTCAGTAGACGGACTGGCTGCCGAGCCAGAGGAGTTACCCGAAGAACCCATTAGCAAACCGCAGAACCAAAAAACAGAGGGAGACCGCCGCGAGAAGAACAGGAGACCGCACGACAAGGTCGCAGCGGGAAGGACAGAAGATAACCGCGACCAAAATGCCGGAAGGCAATAGTCCACACGGTCACGCCGGACACCAGCGATTTGTTAGATCGCGACCAAAATACGGAAAGAGAGGAGTCTGCACGGTCTCGGTGAACACAGCAGCGGTCAGAGCACAGGAAGCCACGAGAACTCGAGCGGCAAGAAGGGAGAGAGACTGCGGAGGACAGGAGCAGTCCGCAAGAGAAGGAGCCCGCAGCGGTTAGGATAGAGAAGAACTAGCCCGCAGCGGTTAAGGCAGGAGCAGTCCGCAAGGAGACTGCCGCGAGGAGGAAGAGGAGAGCCCGCGACGGGGAAGGAGGAGTCCGCGAGTAGAGAAGCTCGTGCGGACAGAATAAGAGACCGCGCGGTCAAGAGGAGGAGAGGAGCTCGCAGCGGATAAGAAAGGAGCTCGCAACGGATAAGAAGAGACCGCGTGGTTGAAGAACTCAAGCAGCAAGAAAGGAGATCGCAGCGGACAAGAGGAGAGTCCGCAGCGGATAAGAAAGGTGGCCCCCACGGGTCAGAGCAGAAGATGGCTATAAGATGCCTGAGGAGCGTGGAACCACAGAGAGAGAGAAGAGAAACGGATGAAGAAAGTGCAGTCCGCAGAAGCCACGCGGATAAGGGAAGAGCGGACAGACCCGCAGGCCGCAAAAGAGGAGCCCGCGGAGAAAGGCGGGTTAGGCGGGAAGGCGGGAGATCGCAGAGCAATCTGCGGACAGGAAGGAGGGCGGTCTGGGCGGTTAGAAAAGGGGAAACCGCAGGCTTAGGACCGATCGCTCTAATACCATGTTGAGAAAGCTCAAAACTTGTATGTATTTCTTGTGTATGTAAAAATAAGGAGAGAATACAGATATATAAGAGGAAGAGAGAGGGAATAAATCATATACAAGTTGTAGGACTAAAGAGGAGAGAACAAAAATGGGCTCAATACATGGGCTATTCTAACAGTTTTGATTATGTGAAACATAAGCCTCTGCACAACAATATGAGGGAACAAAATCAGAGGGAATGACCCGAGTGATTAGTGGCCTGGTTTCAGGGGGAACCCTAAACCAAATAGTGTCGAGCTACGAAGAAAACTCGCCTGAAATCAAAGGGAACACCAATAATCAGTTGCTTTTTACAAGATCTGGTGAAATGGTGTTGTGAAGAAAACTCACCGGCGACGGGCTATGACGGAGGAAATGGGCGGAGGACTGCGTTCGAAGAGAGGGGCATCAAGCGGCGAGGGAGGAAAGGAACATCGGCGAGCGAACGGCTGCGAGAGTCTGCAAGCGAAGAAGGGGCGGGGGTTCCGCTGCGGAATCGAATTTAGGGCTTGAGAGAAACAAATGGCTTTTGGGTACAAATATCTGCTTGGTATTTTTAAAAAAGAAACTGAAATTTCTAATATTATGAGTGTGAATATCCATTTATGAGGTACCAATAACAATTATCTTATAATATTATTCAAAAAATATGATAAATATTTTAATTCTTTATTTTTAAAAATTTAATTAATTGATATTTTAAAGTCAATAAACATTTATTAAAATTTTACTATTAAATAAAAAGATTATTACAATTAGTTAAAATATATATTATAACATAATATACAGTAAAGAAATACTTATTTAAATCTCCATTGAACAATAAAATAACTTAACATTCATTGTAATATTAAAAAAAATAAAGAATAAAAATATTTACATTAACGTTAACAAACTCTGTGTAAATACATATTATATTATTATTGATAAATACTTATTTAAAGAATTATTAATATAATGAAGAAAATAATTTTATTTCCATTTGAAGATTAAAATAAAGTTTAAGTTTATTTATATAAAATAATGTTTATAGTATACGATTGACAGGCACAGGGCTCTGCCCCTACGGCCAGCCGCGACAGTACTTTCAGGTGACATTATCTCAGCCACGATATTATCCCGGCGCAACAGCGCTCCCGCTGCAGCCTGCATGCAAACCCCGAAGTCTTATACGACGCTGGTCACTCCTTTTTGCGATGTGCAAAAGGGTTTGCGAGTGGCGGGGAAATCACATTTTTATTATAGTTAGAAGAAAAACACAAATTTTAAAAATAGGAATTTCTGTAATAAAGAGGGGAAAAATCTGAAAGTGAATGTTTAATCAAAAGTGTTTTTCTCTTTTAATATAGTATAGATATCTATACTCTATTAAAAACAAAATATTTGTGGCTTTGGTGTAATTGGGAAGACCAACAAGTTAATATCGACCAATAGATGTTTATTTAAATTAAATATTTTAAAAATTAAAAAAATAGTTTTTTAGAGAATATTTTGATATATTGTACCTTGAAATGTCCGGTGGCCAAGGATGATTTTACTTATGATGGTAGAGAACAACGGAGGTGATCAGAGATCTCATCGGACACCCGGGAGCTTGTCAGGTAGGAAGGTGGTCACAAAAAAAGATGCATCTATTCTTCTCAAACAAGCTACATATATGCAAAGCAAGGGCCAAGACATGGCAAAATAAACTTCTAGGAATAAATACATCATTTCATGGCTGAGGCTAGGTTGTCGCACCCATCTTTTTCACCAAGGTTATCGAGTGGTGTCAAAGAAAAAGTATGTCAAAATATTATAAGACTTTCAACTCAAATACACATGGTTGTAGGGCTGAGCATATTATTCAAAACTCGATAGTCGCTCGCAAATCGCTCGAATATTGTATCAAATCGGATCAGTTAAAATTGATTCGACTCAATTTGACTCGAATATGATTTCGTGTCTATTTGAGTCAGACCTAAATAGCTCAAAAAATGATTCGAACCAGCTCAAATTAATTAAAAATATTATGTATTTATTAATATATTCTTATTTTAAAATTAAAAACAATAAAATTAAAACATAAATAAAAAAAATTAATGTTTTAAGTGTTTCATTTGCTAAATTTATAGGTTGTCAACTTTAATTCTGGGTCAACTAGGAATATAGAAAAAAAGAGCTCAATTTCGAGCCGGCTTGGAAACGATCCATTTCGAGTCCAGCCGACTTGACTCGAAATCGATTTCAATTTAGAGTTGATTTTAAGTTCGTGTCAAAAAATTTGATTTCGTGCCAAGCAAAAATCGCTCAAACTCATACGTTCATATACATGTATTAGAAAAAGATTGGGTAAGATCTTGCTGGTGGGGGGAAAGATATGAGATTCAAGGAGAACGAGAATTTTTGTCAAAGATTACAAAGGTTTGTCCCCATAAACTACAAGCATAATGTTGTTTATTCTCAAAATTATGGCAGAGAAAGTAGAAAGAACAGGACTACATTCTCAAAATTATGCTACAGAAAGTAGAAAGAACAGGACTACATTCTCAAAATTATGCTACATAAAGTAGAAAGAACAGGGTAAGTAGGGACAAGACAAGCTACACTTACTCAGCAACTTTTCGAAGAAATGAAAACACTTCATGAATACCAACCAAACCACTAAGCATCCACATATGCATTTTTAATTAGCTGAGGGTCATCAGTAGGGGTGCATTCAAGCTCGAGTTAATCATTTTAAGTTTGAGCTTGAGCTCAACAAGCTCATTTTATCCTGGCTCGACAAGTTTGCGAGTGAGCTCGAACTGCTCACCAAATTTTTAGCTCATAAACAATAATATTTGAGCTTTAGCTCATCGAGCTCAAGCTTGAGCCCCACAAACTCGAGTTTCGAGCCGGCTCATTGAGCTTTCGAGCCGGCTCATTGAGCTTTCGAGCCGGCTCATTGAGCTTTCGAGCCGGCTCATTGAGCTTTCGAGCCGGCTTATCAAGCTTTCCAGCAGGCTCAACTTAACTTGAGCCCCTAATCATAACATTGAGCACTACAATGTTGTTATACGATTCCAACGTTTCCCAAACCAAGGAAAAAAAAAGACTGAGCGGGGGGACCACGCACCGCCCAAAGCTGCCAAATCTGCATCGCACGTACGGGCCGAAGTATCACGTGCCAAAACAAAACCTGGCTCCGAAGACAACACGACGCCAGTCCCCAGTTGCGGTAACACGACAATGGCAGCCCATACGCTTTCTACTGACTTACTTCTCTCTCTTCGACTCCCTTTTTTAGAAAGCAATATCAATTCCTTTATTCAGGAACGGCGACCATTAATTTCCCTGAATCTTTTAGAATCCCAACAATTAATGATTCATCCTCTTCCTCAAAGCCCAAACCATTTCTTTCGAATGCGGAGAAATGGGAGAAACGAACTGGTAATGCTTCATGATTTGTGCATCAAACCAATGACCTCTTCAACATACTCTCACACCGACGAAGAGATTATAAATCCTCCGTGAGTGAGTAACGGTGATCACAGAGTAGAGCGATATGCATACATGAAGAACTAGAAAGAAATCGAGTATACAAATCCCTAATCAGACAATAAAAATATCATAAATCGAGAACTAACCTCAAGTAAGCAGCTCTTTTCGCCCTTATCCTTCTCACCGATCGATCGATCGATATTACTTCCGATGTTCCCCAAATCTGTAGACACAAAAAGATTCTGCCGACGACTTTTCTTCTTGATCAGGACCTAACCGATGCCGCCGGGCAACGAATCGATGGTCGGAGGTGAAGAAGAGACCAGAGAAAAACGCGGGAAGACCAGTGAAAGCAGAACTAGCAGAAGGGGGGAGAAGTAGGAAGAAGAAGGCAAAGTATTGGTCGACTAGAAACGCGTCCCGATACCGACCTTTACATATATTTTTACGGATACAGAATTACAATTATACCCCTCATTACTCATTGGTCGCTTTTAGATATTTTGAACTTCAAATATCTAGTTTTGGCACTTTGCACTCTTAAATTTAGCACTTAGCATTCTTCCATTTCTTACAGATTTCTGACTTCTTACACCTTAGGCGGAAATTTTAAGGGTATTTATATACGGATAACACAAAAAATGCTCGTTTGACACTTTGTACTCTAAATTTTTGATGCTCTTTGGGTCTAAATTTTCTTGAATGAGCATTTTTGTTGATAATTTCAATATGGGGATGCAAAATGCACGCAATACTCTTGTTATTATATTATATATATACGAGTGACAGGTACGGGGCTCCGCCCCTACGATCAACCGCGACAGTTTCTCAACTGCGATAGTGGACGTGGAGCACCCATGCCTTGCGCGATATTATCCCGGCTACGATATTGTTCATGCACAACGGCACTCCCGTCACTCGCAAATCCCTGAATGTTATATTCTGCTCATCACTCATTTTTTTGGTATGCACGTGAATTTATGAGTTGCAAGGAGAACATATTTTTTTTATATGAGAGAATATTTTTTAAAATAAAAGAAATATATATAAATTTAAAAATATGAAACTTTTTATAAAGAAAGAATAAAATGAAAAAAAAATGAACGTTTAGGCTCTATTTGTTTGGGCGTTTTGATACTCCGTTTTGAGCAAACGCCGTCGGAAGGAGGGTAAACAAATGAACCTCCGGCGGCGTTTGCTCTGTTTTCACCCACCGGCCTTGAGAAACGCCCGAAAAAGCTCTGTTTGGAGCAGCCGCCCCCCCCCCCCCCCCCCTCCGGTTCGAACACTCCGTTTCCACCCGCCGGATCGATCCGCCACCGCCGAACCAAATGAAGCCGGCGTTTCCCTTGTAACAGTATAAATATATATAATAATAATCGAACTGCGTGGAACCGCGCTCCATTATTAGCGAGGCAACTGAGCCAGTTAGCTATTGAAACGGCTCCATTTCATTTCCCAAGAAGAGAATAATAGTTTCACCCAAAATTTCACCTAGATGGGTCCCACTTTTGGAATCGTACAATGTAGGCGGAGAAGATGGCGTTTAGCAGCACGGGTGCCGCTCCTCTGCGAGCAGATACTGGAAATGAGCGGGAGGGAATAATGCCAGCTGGATACCAGCAGGCTCGTAACGTCTCCTTTTTTAATAGAGATTGTATTTTGTTTTTTTCCCTAAAACAAGTTTTTTTTAATTTAACTGATATTCCTCGTCATTTATATAATTATACATTTATAATAAACCATAAAGTGGGCTCATAAAATATTAAATACGGCCAGAAAAGGAAACATGGTCTAATTAATTATTATGATTTACAGAGCGCTGCTAAAGGCACACTCGTTCTGTCATGTGCACGTCAATTATTAAACTTAAATCTTTTTTTTCTAGGCCAATTAGTTTAGGCGCACACCTTTATGGCTCGCGGGTCCTCTCCCCCATCCTGCGTGATCTGAAATCCTATTCCCTGGCTCGCCGGTCCATCTCGCGTGTTCATTTTCTTCCCCCTAGCCCGATGCCGACGGCATTCCTCTAGACAATGCCTTAGTCGAGCCCCTTCCATCTCGCCGAGTATTTTTCTATTCACCGAAAGCCTTAAGCCGAGGCCCTTCCTTCTTGCTTTGCACCTCTTCAGCCGACAATTTTCCTCTTCTTTGACGCCGTTCCTTCTCGTCTATTGCAAGGTAAGTTTCTAAGCTTGATTGCTCTTTTCTAAAGTTGATTTTTCTTCTATTGGATTGTTTCTAACCTCTATTCCATCTTTCTATGCACAAGAATCATCCCGTCTTCTTCCAACTAGTCGTGGCCTTTGCTATCTATTGTTTGGTTGACTAATTTTCAAACTTTAAGCTAATTATAACAAAAAAAAATTTAAAAATTTAAAAAATTTGATGAAGCCATGAAAAAATATATAAAGAAAATGAAGTGTCACTAGCCCATCACTCATAATCCTCACTAACTCAGTGAGATCATGGGACTAACTACGGTGCATGCGATCAGTACACCCTATGCTCCGAACACGGAATCCCACCATGCACGCAAACCACCCATGACCGGACATAATGGCCAGCCACTGTCTCCACTCCTCAGCAGCCGACGCCGCGGGACAGGGAGCCCCCGGTCGGCGGGTGTCGCCGCCTCTCCTGGACGCAAAGCCGCACCTACAAAGGGGCGGCCGCACAGCCTCAACCGCAAAGGGGCGTGCGCGCCCCACGACCGCCCCCGCAGCCGCCTCTCACAGCCACGAGGTCGCGCCCGCAAAGCCCCCCCCCCCCCCCCCCCCCCCCCCGCGAGGACGCATCTGCAAGGGGTGGCCGCCTCCCGGGGTCATGAAGTCACGACCGACACCACAGCCGATACGACAACCAATACGGCAATACAACCTATTTTGATGTTAGTCCACATGGACCCTCCATTGTTCCATCTCTCGATTCTACAGCCAACCCTGCTGACGGGTAGGATAATCCTCTGCCAAAAGCAGAAAATTCTTGGGTCTGAATCCTGGACGTTGTCTGAAACCAATGAAATACATTAAAACAATGGGGCCCACGGTGCACCGGCTTATTGTGCACCGCTGGCCCTACTAAAGCATGTAATTCCTTGTATTTCATTGATCCCTGACGTCAGCACCTCTTTTTTTTCCATTGGTGCATGTTTGAAGGATTTAAAGATTCCGAATTAAGCGAAAAAATATATTATGTTGGGGTTCTAAGGAAGCATGAGACAATTGGGTGTGCCATCCGTGATGATTGTCGGCCTCTCGTTAGGTTTATTTTCAAGGCAAATTGAAATAGAATAAAATTTCGCCAATTAGAAATCGACTTGAGCCCATTTGAGCTCGAGTCAATTTCAAATCTCCTGAGATTTCCTCAATCCAAGTTGTAGCAAAACATAAGACTTTGCAACTCCTTCATGCATTTGTTATTGTTGAAACCTAAACTTGGTCTCAACGAGAGTTCGGACACAAGGGGTAGCTTGCACCTACTTCTCCCAAACTAGAACTCCTGACCAGACACTTGAAACTAGAGAACAGATCATAAGCTACATCGCAGAAGTCCCACCACACACCCGAAAGATCTTAGAGCGCTTCCCCTCCCAAGCCAAAAGTTTAGCTGAGCACCTTGACGAGCACTCGAAGCCAACCAAAAACAACTTAAGGAGGAAGAAGCCAAAAGAACTGCCCCCTCTTCTCCAAAGGTGCCCAAAGAGTCTATTTATAGTTTTCCAAATCTGGTCTGCACATAGCAAAATCTCGAATTTTGGTTTTACTATAAGGAGCATGAAATGGTCTGTCAATAACGTAACTCTGCTATTTGGAGAGGCTATCAGCAGATCTCAAGGGGTGGCGAGTGCCTGGTGAAGTCGACACTCGCCGCTCGCCTCTAGGAGCCTCTATACTCGCCTAGAGCCTCTATACTCGCCCTGGAGCCTCTGCACTCTCCCCAGAGCTTCTTTACTTGCTACAAAGCCTGTATACTCTCCCTGGAGCCTCTGTCCTCTCCCCGGAGCCGCTGTACTTGCCTCAGAGCCTCTTCACTCGCCCCGAAACCTCTGTACTCGCCCCGTGGATAGATAAGGTCCTCTTGACCATCCTTGGTCGTTTCTGACCTCGACGAGTTACGGGTTATATACAATCCCTGATTTTTTTGATCTCAACACAAGGTCGGAAAAAACAATGTAGAACCCATTGCTTAGAGAGAAGGACATTAAACGTCAAAGGACCTCCTAGGAGCTGAGCTCAATTGGAGGTGGAGAAAGGATCTGCACCTCCCAGCTCGGCTGGAGATGGAAAAAGATCAACACCTCCCAGCTCGACTGGAGGTGGAAAAAGAGATCGACACCTCCCAGCTCGACTGGAGGTGAAAAAAGAGATCTACACCCCCCCCCCCACTTGACTGGAGGTGAAAGACATCTACACCTCCCCACTCGACAAGAGGTGGAAAAGAAGACCTACACCTCCCAGCTCGACTGAAGTGGAAAAAGAGCTCTACACCTCCCAGCTCGACTGGTGGTGGAAAAAGAGATCTACATCTCCCATCTTGACTAGAGGTGGAAAAAGATCCATACCTCCCAGCTCGACTGGAGGTGTAAAAAGAGATCTACACCTCCCAGCTCGATTAGAGGTGGAATAACCGCAACACCTCCCAGAAGCCTAACTCAACTGGAGGTGAGAGAAACTCGACACCTCCCAGGAGCCGGGCTCAATTGGAGGTGGAGGAAACTCGACACCTCCCAGGAGCCCGACTTAACTAGAGGTGGAGTAAACTTCTCGAGGGTCTTCGCTCACCAAGACCACTTGCTCCTCATTCTGTCGCCCGAAATATCAACCTGCCTCGCCAGCTAGTTGGAGCCAAGTCGGCGAAACCGTCTTGAGGACTCCTTTCCAAAATATCTTTTTCAACCTATCTCTCGAGAGGTCTACCCACCCATCCGGCTAGTGGAATCCTAGTAAGTGGAACCATCTCGAAGACATCTTTCCAAAACATCTTTTCACAACCTGCCACCGAGTGAGCTTTCGACCCTGCCAACTAGCAAGAGCCTGGTCAGCGGGTCTGCCCGGGGCCAATATTTCATCTTATCACTTTTCATAACCTACCACCGAGTGAGCCTTTATCCTTGCCAGCTAGTGAGAGCCTGGTTAGCGGGTCTGCACGGGGCCAACAATTCACCTTATAACTTTTCACAACCTTCCACCGAATAAGCCTTCAGCCATATCAGCTAGTGAGAGCCTGGTCAATGGGTCTACTTGGGGCCAACATTTCAGCTTATAACTTTTCACAACCTGCCATCGAGTGAGCCTTCGGCCCTACCAGCTAATGAGAGCCTGGTCAGCGGGTCTACTCGAGGCCAACATTTCAGCTTATCACTTTTCATACCTACCACCGAGTGAGCCTTCGGCCCTGCCAGCTAGTGAGAGTGTGGTCAGCGGGTCTGCTCAGGGCCAACATTTTCCAACAACTCATTTCACAAACCAGCAACCACCCGAGCGACCTGCCGGCTAGTGAAAGCCCGGTCAGCAGGATCCAAGCGAGGGTTCTGCCAGTCGAGCGAACTGTCGACTAGTGAGAGACCAATCAACTGGTTCCAATCGAGGGTTTTCATAAACAAACTCATTTCACAACCAACCACCACCCGAGCAACCTGTCTGCCCTGCCAGCTTGTTAAATTTCAGTCAGCGGGATCCAATCAGGGGTTCTGCCACTCAAGCGACCGGCCTGTCCTACCGGCTAATGAGAACCCAGTCAGCGAGATCCAATCGGGGTTCTCGTTCCTCCATGTATATCACACCAATATGTAAAAATGAGGATATGAAAGAAACCAATAATCTATTAGAAGTGGTTAATCAGGGATAGAAACCCGTGGCTATTTTTCAACCAGCCACCCTCCCGACTTTAAAGCTTCTTCTACTATATAGGGGGCCTCTCAGTTGGGATTGAGCTTCCCAACCGTTGATCTCCTCCCGACTGTATCGACCTTCTTGAGAACAACATCTCCCTTTACAAATTGTTTGACCCGGGCGTGCTTGTCAAAATACCCAGTCATTCGGCATTTGACTTCTTCTTGCGGGATAGTTGCCAAGTCTCGGAGTTCTTTTACTAGGTCCGACGAGAGTCGCAGCTTAACTTCATTTTCCACTCCCCTATAACTGTGTTTTTTGTAGTTCTTAAGGCTTAGAGGATCGGGTGAGCTGTTCCATCCAATTACCCCTTAGGTTCTCTACATTCTTTTTTAGATCCCAAAGGACTAAGGGAAGTTGGATGTAGCTCTCGTGTGTTCTACCCTGGAAGGACTTTGATGAGATTTCTTTTTCATCAAAATGGATTATGAATATCCTCCTGTTGAGCCATTGCCTTAATTATGATTCATTGTGCATGATTGTTCTAGGGAGGGATGTTTGTGGCACCTCGAGAAGAGAACTCATGGGATAGAGTACAAATGAACTCGCAAGCTAGAAACACGCGAGAAGAGTACTCGCGGGAAAGAGGGGGGGGGGGTAGTACCTCTGGGGTGTGGAGTCTTGAAATAGATAAGTTTTTTGAAGAAGGCATGTGAACATGAACTCACTAAGTATAAACAACGAACGATATTATCTCACAGGCATAATCTAACAACTACGTAATACAAAGCCACCCCCTAGATAGAATCCAACACTCATCAAACATACACCTCAAGTTCATCCCCCTTATGGTGCTTCCCCCTATGGCCTGAACATCTAAGATAATACCATAACGCATCATATAAAAATACTTGTGGATTTTACCTAAGTACCCATAGGTGCTAGTATGCATCATGTATGATAAGGTGATAGTTTCTACCAAAATGGGGGGGGGGGATCCGGCAGGGTGAGTGTCTCAAGCGAACTTATGACCCCCTACGCAGAGGGTTTGGGGGTTCTGTTGCCCGGTCAGCGGACGAGGGTCAAGGGGCAGCGCCTCAGGAGCCCTCGTCCGACATCTCAAGCAATCGCCTAACACTGGCATGGCCCTCTCCTTAGCATTGGAAAAGGAGCAATCACCCAGCACTCACCTGTCATAGGCTAAGAAGGACTCGCCTGGCACGGGCCGAGGGGCACTTACCTGGCACTCGCCTAGCACAATTCAAGGGGCACTCACGTAGCACAGGCTGAGGAGGACTCGTCTGACACTCGCCTGACGCAGGCCGAGGGGCTCTCACCTGGCGCTCGCAGTGCTTGCCCCACCCAAGATGGTGCAAAATCTAGTTAGGACTCATCTTGCATCTTGCGAGTAAAGCTCATAAAAGTAGAACAAAAGTGATTAGGAACATTCGATTTGATTGAGCCAAAACTTTCCTAAGTTAGAACCGGCCCGGCTGGAGGTCGACTCTTGCAGCACTCGCCGAACTGGGCTCGCCTCTCTGCCCTTTGCTTCCAGCTATGTGAATCGCCCTAGTTTTTCTTGTACAGGCTACGGTTCACGCTCACCGCACCAAAATGTTGAAACCTAAACTTAGTCTCAACGAGAATTCAAACCTAAGGGGGTAGGTTGCACATACTTCTCCCGAACTTGAACTCCTGACTGGACACTTGGAACTAGAGAACAAACCCTGGGCTGCAAAGCGGAGGGCCCACCACACATTTGGAAGATCTTAAAACACTTTCCCTCCGAAGCCAAAAACTGAGTTAGGCACCTTGGAGGGCACTTGAAGCCAACCAAAAACAGCATGAGGAAGAAGCCAAAAGAACCGCCCCTTCTTCTCCAAAGGATCTCATAGGGTCTATTTATAGTTTTCCAAGTCTGGTCTGCACATAGCAAAATCCCGCCTTTTGGTTTTACTATACGCAGCCTGAAATGGTTTGTCAACAACATAACTCCGCTATTTGGAGAGGTTATCAACAGATATCAAGAGGTATCCTAGGGGTGGCAAGTGTCTAGTAAAGCTGGCACTTGTCGTTCGCCCCTAGAAGCCTGGACTTTCCCTAGAGCCTCTATACTCGCCTTAGAGCCTCTGTACTCGCCCCGGAGCCCCTGTACTTGCCCCGAAGCCTATGTACTCACCCCAAAGCCTTTGTACTCACCTCATGGATAGGAAGGTCCTCTAGGCTATCTTGGGTCATTTATGACCTCGACGAGTTATGGGTTATATAGTTATATTATGGGACAAATAAAAGGGATGAGAAATGGAGGGGGAGAGATTCTCAACTCCTTCATTGATGCTTGTGCGATGATTTATTTGAGATTTGATTAGAAATTGTAACAAAAAATCTCCTTCGAGGCCATATCAACATTACAAATGGCTAGACATCTAGAAGGCATGGGCGCTGACCACATAGACCCGGGAAAGGATCCAGGAATCACATCGTCTTCCTTCAGCAAAAAAATCTGAACGTCTTCATCTTACCAGTGTTGTTTCTCTCTCATCCATCCATCATTTTTGATGTATAAGTAGTCGAAATTCATTGTCTCGATGACATTCAAATCCACCATCCATCTTTCAAAATTCTTTGGTCCATGCAAGCACCCATGTCATTCGTTTTATCGTATAACAACAAGCTCATATGTTATTGTTGTTGAACCCAGAAACCACGGTTCAAGATGAGTTCAGACCAATCAGGGTGTAGCTTGCGCTTACTTCTCCTGAGTTAGAATGCTAAGCCAGACACTCGAAGTAAAGAATCTCACTCACAAAGGGTGGGTAACTAGAAATAAACTCTGTGAGTTACAGCGAGGAGGTCCCGCCAGACACCTGAAAGATCAAATAGAGCTTCCCCCTCCCAAACCAAAGCTGAGTTGGGCACTCTGGAGGGCACTAGAGAGTACCAAGCTATAAACTCAGAAATTATGGTGAACAAAGTGTTGGTGCTCTTGCCAACTAGAACCGATCAAAGAAGAGAGAATCCCAAAAGTCCCTCCTAAGGTGCCCTTGGGGGTCTATTTATTGTTTTCTGAAAATGGTTTGCGGATAGCGGAATCCCGCCTATTGGTTTTATTAAATGCAACCCAAAATGTTCTGCCAGCATGGGAATCCCACTGTTTGGAATGGTTAATGGAATGCTAAAATGGGATTTCCTGGAGGAAAGGATCACCCCCACTCCCCTCGGGGCGAGCCCACACCACTTGGGATGTGCTCGCCTGGGGGTGGACTCACACTCGTGCAGGGCTGGGGGCGGGTGCGAGATGTCGAGGGTGCACTTGCCAACTCATTATTTCCCTTCGTCTACATGCTGACCTGCTTAGTCTACTTGGAAAATATGGGGTTGCACTCAATCTCCGCTTTTTACGAGTTTGTCTCAAGCTCGAAGAGACAGTTCAACTCCATATATTTGGTCAGTGGACTGAATTAGAGTTAATCTTCTAGTGGAACTCACCAGGGGATATATGTATCAAGGCGGATGGCGAGGCAAGTACAAGGACCCCCTCCCACTTCCCCTCCTCACTTCCCATTGATCTCGCATTTAATTGTGATCATGCCGCCTTCTAAATACATTCTAGCTTGTTTCACCGCCCTTAAGGAGTTGAACAAGGAAGTCTCCTCTGGCCTTATGGCCACCATCTTCGAGCATTCCTTGCACACTACTAAGAGGTGTGTGAAAAAAAGAGTCGCTAGGAAGGTTAAGCGTGAGTCTTTGAGAGAGGTAACGACTCCGCCCGAGCTGAAATAACCCGGGTTCAGCCTGGACCTCAAGATATCTAACCAGGTGCGAGTCCCCCTCTCCAACTCATTGCTTTCAATTTCATTTTAACAAATCATGTCCGTTCACAACCAAAAATTCTCGTAGTCCAACCTCTCCTATTAATTAATCAACTTCCTTATCACGCTTGACTCACATTTTTAGCACCATTAACCACATATTTTCATTCGCAATGCCTCCTTACATCGACCTTGCCGGGACACCCCTGCCATTGAAGTCGCCTACTCACAATCTCACATAGGATCTCGCCGACACGGTCCTCTCCCAGGCAAGCAATGCTCCTAATCTCATCGTGGCCCCCATAGTGTATGGCCTTGATGCAACTCTTCTGTAAGTGGGTTTAGGGAAGTGCCTGGTACTTCCTCTCCAACCCTTTCGATGGGATGCTAGGTTGCCCCCAAGACGTCATCGCAATCCATCTCTCAATCGTCAAGGAAAGGGTGTTGAGACTTTGCACAGTAAGTTGATGCACTCGCTTCTTTTTTATTAAGTTCTAATCTCATGCTAACCTCTCGCCCACCTTCTCAGTTCAAAATGAGGTTTCAATAGCTGACGAGTCAGATGATGCATGGATCTACTCGGCGTTGCCCTACCCTAATAAGATTGACTACTACCTGGGCGACCCCTCCACTATTACCAAGCTGAAAATCCATATGGAAGGGGTGTTGGGTCCATTGATCCAAATGACCTGAATTTGAAGAAGGACTAGCAAAACAATGTATACACGCGTTGTGATCTAACTTGTGTTTAAAGTGAATGATTGCAGTTTGTCCTGATAAGCTATGATGGGACAGGCAGCCTAAGTGGCTAAGTTAGGTAAGTTCTTACCTAAGTGGTGGAAAGACAAAAAACTGTCTAAGTCCACAGGCGTTGAGTGAAGATCAGTCACTCAACACTAGATGGCTTATAGCGCTGAGTGAAGCCTATACAGTCAAAGCCTAGGCAGTGGCAAGCTGAGAAAATGGCCAAGTCCACAGGCATTGAGTGAAGTCAACTCACTCAATGTCATACAGTAAAAGGCTGTGAGATAGGCTACAACAGTAAAAGCCTGAAGTTGGAATGAGCTAAAATATGACAAAGTCCACAGGCGTTGAGTGAATTCAACTCACTCAACGCCATGCTATTGAATAAGCAGAAAATTGGCTAAGGCAGAAAGCGTAGAGTGAGGCATGTTCACTCAACACTCTCAACGCTTATGTTGCTGAATAAGTAGAAAATTGGCTGAGACAGAAAGCGTTGAGTGAGGCATGTTCACTTAACGCTCTCAATGCTTATGTTGCTGAATAAGCAGAAAATTGGCTAAGGTAGAAAGCGTTGAGTGAGGCATGTTTACTCAACGCTCTCAACGCTTATGTTGATGAATAAGCAGAAAAATTGATTAAGGCAAAAAGCGTTGAATGGAGGTTACTGACTCAACGCTGTCAACGCCTAGTGAAAACAGAATTTTGTCTAAGGGGTTTGGCGTTGAGTAATGCTTACTCACTCAATGCCAAACAGTTGAAAGATGATAAAGCAAGACTAGCGTTGAGTGGAGCTGAATCACTCAACACCTAGAATCAGACTTAATATTCTAAGTAGTTTTGCATTTAGTGAAGGTGACTCACTCAACGCCAAGAGACAGTGAACCTGTCTAAGTGTTTTGGCGTTGAGTGATGCTTACTCACTCAACGCCTATTCTCTGATACTTGATTTTTGGCTAAGTCCACAGCTGGTGACATCAGCAAGTCAACAAGTCAACATATTTCAAATAAGTGGCGAGATGACTACAATATGCGGCAAAGGTTGCAGCACACCTACTGTACGATAGTTGGAGTTAAAGCAAATTTGCAGCCAGCATTAAATGTGTGGACCCATTGCTGAAAGAGCTATTGGGTCTCAATACATAAAAGAAGTAACAGTTGTTCTTCTTCCCTGCCATTATTGTGGAGCTATAGAACAGGAAGCTCAAGCTGAGAAAGAAAAAGAGCAAGTCAGTTGTTGGAATCAACATCTTCAACAGCAAGATAGCTAGTGTCATTCTCACCTGCACCAACAAACTAGTTCAGAGTATCTTCTCTGAGCATAAGGTTGCAGCCAAGGGCTGACCCTTGCTACAGCTTCTTCATAGTTCCAACAACTCAAGCACCTAAAGATCTTCATCTGGAAGCTGTGAAGAGAAGAAAGCTTGAAGAAGCAGAGATCTGAAAGAAGGCTCAGGGGACTATTCCTCTGGAGTTAAAGTTAGGGTTGAATCACCTCAGTCCAGGAAAGAGAGAAGGGAAGAACAGGGTTCTGCAAGTTGCTTCTAGCACAAGGATCATTGTTGTTGTGAAGAAGAGAAGGCTGAGCATCTATCTCAGTTCAGGGAGAGGCAAAACATTGCTCTGCAAGTAACTTCCAGTACAAGTAATTACTTGTTGCTAGCTATGAAAGTAGTTAGGACTAAGTATATCTTAGTTCAGTAAATGTAGACTCAAAAAATAATCTCATGTAGTCATTGTTGGGCTGAGTCTATCTCAGTCAAGAAGCTTGACACAGAGAAATATCCCTTGTGTCAAGAATATCCATCAACCCACTTTCATTCTATAGGATTCAGTTTACCTGGATCTGAGCTGTAGGTACCTGAAATGGTACTGAGTTGTAGGAGTGTTGTAGCACTCTGAGAGTAGGGTTGTGTGCCTGAAACTGTGGGGATGTAGAGCCTGAGTTGTAGGCCTTAGAAATAAGGCTGAGGTAGGTGATTAGTGGATCACTGAGCTGTAGGAGCTATACAAGGCTCTAAGGTAAGAACCCTTATGGTTCTGAGTTTGGATTATGTGAAGAATCTGAGTGTAAGGCTGATGGCCTGAGGTGTAAGCTCCTTGGAGCATTTTGGAGAAGTGTCTAGTATAACAAGACAGTTGGATATGTAGAAAATGGACAAAAGAGGTAAATAAACCGTAAACTTTTATTGCTAAAAAAGATAAAGATTACAAGGGTATGTCCCCTTATTTATAAAAACTGGGATAGGAGAGATATTTACAACAAGCGATGTGGGACTAAATACAAGCCGCGTGGCTTATGCAGTTTGACATGACCAAACCACCAACTATACAATAAATAAAACAACTAACTACAAAGCCGCAATCTCCCAGAGTCAGCCTCTCGAACTGACCGTCTGCTGCAAGTTGTCGGACTACAAACACGGTCAGATCTCTGCGGCTTCAAGCAGACCGCTACACTTTGCCAGACCACTGCGGCTTCAAGCAGATCGCTGCGGCTTCTCTTTGCCAGACCAGACCGCAAGACTGCTTGAACAACTAGACCGCTGTGGTTAGAAACCAGGCCGCCAGAACACTCCAAACTTTAACACTCCCCCTCAAACTGGAGCATATATATCGACCATGCCCAACTTGCTACAAACCTCCTCAGATGGAGTAACCGATTTGGTGAAGAAGTCAGCTAGTTCTCTTTCTGATGTAACAAACAGAGTGCAAACCTGATTCTTCAAAATCTCTTCTCTAATGAAATGGAAATAAACCTCAATATGCTTTGTTCTCTCATGAAAGACAGGATTCCTTGAAATATAAATGACAACTTTGTTATCACAGAACATAGGAAGAGGATGGTCATACACTTCTCCCAAGTCAAGCATAAGCGCTCGTAGCCATTTTAACTCGCAGATAGTTGAGGCCATGCTCCTATATTCTGCTTCAGCACATGACTTTGAAACCACTGTCTGCTTCTTGCTTTTCCAGCTAACCAGGTTTCCTCCTATAAAAGTGCAAAAACCTTATGTAGACTTTCTATCCTCCTTGTAATCAGCATAGCTAGCATCAGAATATGCTTCAATCTTCAGATGACAATTCTTCTGAAACAATAAGCCCTTTCCTGGAGACCCTTTCACATACTCCAAAATTTTCATGGCAGGGCGTAGATGACACTCTCTAGGACTTTGCATAAACTGGCTAACCTTCCCAACTGCATAACAAATATTTGGTCGAGTAATAGTCAGATATATAAGTTTGCCTACAAGTCGCCAGTATACAATGAAATATGGGAGAAGAGGAGAATCATCAGTCCAACCTTTATCATCACCAACAGCCATTGGGCAACGAGCAGGTTTCGTGCCAAGAAGACCTGTCTCCTTTAGGAGATATAACACATACTTCCGCTGTGAAAGAACCACTAAGGTCCTCTTTCGTGAAATCTCAATTCCCAGGAAGTACTTGGGCGGTCCCATATCCTTAGTGACAAAGTATTGTCGAAGATGTTGTTTGGCTAGATCAACGCCCTCCTTATCATCACTAGTCAAAAGAATATCATCAACGTAGATAGTAAGAACTACAAGACCTTTAGTAGTCTTGCGTATAAACAAAGAATGATCAGCAGAGCTTCGATTGAACCCAATAAGAGAAACAACTTCACTAAACTTTTCAAACAAGGCTCGTGGACTCTGCTTTAAACCATAAATTGCCTTCTGAAGCTTGCACACCTGATACTCCCCCTTAGCAACATACCCAGGAGGTTGCTCCATGTATACCACTTCTTGCAAATCCCCATAAAGGAAGACATTCTTAACATCCAACTGAGACATTTCCCAGTCTCTATTAACAACCATAGAGAAGAGAATACGGATAGTGCTGATGCGAGCAATAGGAGAAAAAGTATCGAAGAAATCCACCCCATATGTCTGATTAAACCCTTTGGCAACAAGCCGAGCCTTATACCCTTCAACAGAGCCATCTGGAAGATACTTAACCACAAAGATCCACCGACATCCAACCACATCAATGCCCAGAGGTGGTGGAACAAGAGTCCAAGTCCCTCTCTCAGTTAACGTGCTCATTTCTTCATCCATAGCAGCCCTCCACTAAGGAAGAGCAAGAGCTTCTTGATACGTTTTTGGAATGGTAGTAGAAGAAATAGCAAGAGCATAATGCTTGGCAGTTGGGGAAAGCCGATCATAGGAGACAACCGCACCAATCAGATACTGAGTACATTGGCGAACACCCTTTCGCAGGGCAATTGGAAGATCGAGGTCACTGCTGACTTGAGGAGGCAAGGTACTGTCAAAAGACAGAAGAGGCTCCGGAACAGGCACAGAGGGTTCCAAGGATAACCCATCAAGCTCCCAAGAAAGAGAAGGAGCAACCGGAGGAGATGCGGAAAGAACCGGCTCTGACGGAGGTACCAAGAGAATAAGCAGGGAAGGAGAAGTATCGGCAAGTACGAGAGAAGAAGGAGAGGAGAAATATGGAGTATCTTCAAAGAAGGTAACATCTGCAGAAACATACTGTTTGCGCAGGAGAGGATCAAAACATCGATACCCTTTTTGAGTAGGGCAATAGCCAAGGAATATGCATTTAATTGATCGGGGAGAAAGTTTGTCCCGTCCAGGAGAAGGGACGTGAACAAAGGCAGTACAACCAAAGGTTTTAAGGGACAAAGGAAATGGTTCGGCCTCTGGATATAAAACTGAAAAAGGAGTCTTGCCCTGAATAACAGACGAGGGAATACGGTTAATGAGATAGCAAGCAAGAATAACTGCATGACCCCAATAAGACCGGGGGACATTCATTTGCAAAGAAATACTACGAGCAACATCCAGAAGATGACGATTCTTGCGTTCAGCAATGCCATTCTGTTGAGAGGTATACAAACAACTTGTCTGATGAATCAAACCCTTGTCCATATAAAACGAAGAGAACTAATGACTGACATATTCTTTGGCATTATAAGTACAAAGAATCTGAATGGGCACACTAAACTGTGTGAAGATCTCATGATAAAAAGCAGAGAAAACAGAGAATAGTTCAGAACGATCCTTCAAGAGATACAACCAAGTACATCGGGAGAAATCATCAATAAATGTGACAAAGTACAAGCTTCCACGACCAACCGAAGCAACCGGAGAAGGGCCCCAGATGTCAGAGTGAACAAGCTCAAATGAACGTGTAGAACAACGGCCCGTTCGAGCTGGGAAAGAAGAGCGATGATGTTTGCCCAACTCACATGCTTCACAGTTCAAAGGAAAATCGTCGAAAGGAAGGTCTGGAAGAATTTGATGAATGAGGCGAGAAGAAGGATGACCAAGACAATGATGCCACAACTAAATTGAGGAAGAAGTAGAAAGAGCAACAACATTGTCAAGATAAAACAGACCACCACTAGCAGTACCAGTAGCAATTGTAGCCTTAGAAACAGAATCAGAGAAAGAACAAGTGGTGCCAGTAAAAGTAGTTGTGCAACTTAACTGGGTGCAAAGAGCATGAACAGATAGTAAATTGCATTGGAAAGTAGGGACATAAAGAGTGTTCTCTAATAACAAAGATGAAGAGAGATGCACAGTGCCAACACCATACACAGGCATAGAGGTCCAATCAACAACAACAACAGGAGATAACCTGTTGGTTTCAAGCAAAGAGGAAAACAAACGAGAGTTGCTAGTCATGTGACTAGTGGCACCAGAGTCAATAAGCCACTTATCAGAGGAGACTGCAAGAGCACGAGTAGTAGAAGAGAAAAGAGAAGTCATTTGAAAGAAGAAGCCGGAAAGTAGGTAAACTAACCGCTCAGGGAGAAACTAGCCGACACAAACAATGAAGAAGAAAGAGAGACCAAGGAGACCACCCGGTCAAAGGTACACAAACCAGCGGCTAGAAGAAGCCGCGACCAAAAGGGCGGGAAGAGAGTAAGAAACCGGACCAAGGAACGGAAACCGTAGCTGGTAAAGAAATTCGAGCGAGAAAAGAAAAGAGAAGAAGCACGCGGTCAAGGAAAAAATAAGCCTCCCGGTCTCGGTGTCAACACACCAGCAACAAAACAAGAAAAGTTGCGACCCAAGGGCGGAACAAACCGCGCAAGAAGAAAGAAGAGTCAGAGACTGCACGAACACGACGCAAACCGCGCGAATAGAAAGAAAGAAACTGTGTAGTGTAAAAAGGACAAAACGATCAAGAACAGGTTGTAAAAGGAGACGAAGACCGCACGGTCAATGTGTCAACACACCAGCGGCAAGGAACAAGCTGCGACCAAAATGCAGACTCACACCAAAGAAGAGACAAGAGACTAGCAAAGAAGCAGCAAGAAGAGAAAAGAGCATAAGGCTGCCCGGTCAAGGCGAAAAACACACCGGCGGCAAGGAAGAAACCGCGACCAAGGGCGAAACTCGCAACAGAGAAGAGACAACGCGGTTAGCAAGGGAATCCGGGCGAACAGAAAAGGCCCGGGAGGAAGCAAGTCGCAAGCACAGGGATAAGCAAGGGAGGGAAGGGAGAAGAAAGAAGCCGCCCAAACCGGATGAAGCCGGTTGAAGAGGGCACGCGATTAGAGCAACAAACCGCAACCTTCTTGAAGCAAAGGATCGGTTTCCTCTGATACCATGTAGAAAATGGACAAAATAGGTAAATAAACCGCAAACTTTTATTGCTCAAAAAGATAAAGATTACAAATGTATGTCTCCTTATTTATAGAAACTGGGGGAGGAGAGAGATTTACAATAAGCGATGTGAGACTAAATACAAGCCGTGCGGCTTATGCGGTTTGACATGACCAAACCGCCAACTATATAAGAAATAAAACAACTAACTACAAAGCCGCAATCTCCCAGAGTCAGCCTCTCGAACTGACTGTCTAATCGTCTGCTGTAAGTTGTCGGACTACAACCACGGTCAGATCTCTGCGGCTTCAAGCAGACCGCTACACTTTGCTAGACCGCTGCGGCTTCAAGCAGACCGCTGCGACTTCTCTTCGCCAGACTACCATACCAGACCGCAAGACTGCTGGAACAACTAGACTGCTGTGATTAGAAACCAGGCCGCCCGAACACTCCAAACTTTAATAGGATAGGTGGGAGGGAAAGTGGATGTACCCAATTGGAGAACCACTATAAATTTTTGTGTGCTTTGCTGTGTTGTTTTCTTTGTGCAGGGTAAATCATCTTGAAAGCAAAAATTAATCAACCACTCAAGCAACAAACTAAAAGAAAATAAAAGAATTAATAAAGAGACCAATAACCTATTCACCTCCCCTATAGGTGATTTAGCTATCGTTGAAATTAAAGACTTTCAAGTGCTATCAGAGGGAGATTGCTCAAAAAAGACCTAATAGTCTGAGTTGACCTCCGAGGATAGCTAAAAGGTTAACTTATGTGTTCAAGGATGAACCATAAGATGAGGAATTATATGGAGCAGCAAATCTGTAGGGAGGACAAGATCAGCATTAGGTTATTGGCTGCTCTTGGTGATGACAAAGTCCTTCCAGATGCAAGAGCAAGAATCAGGGCCCCTCTGTCACATTCAGAGAGTGAAATAAAGGTGGATGAAGCTGAAGAAGGTGGAATACAGATGTAATGTACAAATAGCTACCCCAGAAGTAGAATCTTTCCAGGATCAGCCTGGTCAAAAAAAGGTACATTGCCCATTTAGCTCATCCTCAGAGTCTGAATATAAATCATGTACAGACACTGAGGTCTCCTCATCTAGTGATGATGAGGGTCCTTTAATAGATGATGATATCAATCAATTGATTGACAATCATGGTGCCCTTTTGAAAGCTTTCAAGAAAAGCAAGATACTTGTTAAGAAACAAGCATAGGAAATAGCCTCCCTACAGAAGACTGCTTCCCAGTTAGATGAAGTTTCATCCTTCCTTTGTGTAAAAGAGAGGGAAGCAGCTCATCTGAAAATCATGGTAGATATCCATGTTGAGTCCTTAAAATACAAGGAATCTATTATCAAGAATCTTGAGGAAAAACTTGATAGGGAGAGGAGAATTGTGGCTAACTTCTCTAAGATATATTCTATCAAGAGAAGATTTGAATCTGAGTGGATTTCTAAAGTAATCCAATCTCAGAATAGAGGTCAAGTTCTTGTCAGGCCTTAGTCTACCTTTCACAAGGTAATTCTCCCTTCCAACAGGTATGACCAAGACCCCAGGGATGGTCACTAGAGGAATGGGAATCTTCCTTGTAAGACTACAAATGTCTCTTACAATGGAGGAAGAAAGGACATGGGTCTGAATGCTCAGAAGCCTCCCTATGAAGAAGTGCAAAAGGCCCATCCTGGACCTTTTATATTTAATGCACCAGCTCTATCTCTCTTGAGCAAGGCAGTGGCCTTTTCTCAAATCTCCCTACTCACACTCTGACCAAGGGTAGATCTGCCAGGATGTAAAACTTGGAATCTTCCAAGGACACCAACAACATGTCCTCTGCAAGGAGAACTGTTGTTGATAGACCTTGTGAAAATCTAAGCTCTTATCATGTTAGACCTACTCTCAGTCAGAATATGGCTAAGAGAATTTGGAATAAAGAAGCTGCTTCTTCTTCTGTTCAGTCTACTGTTAACCATGCTGTCAGACATGCTCAAAAAAAGATACAATATTCATTAGTGTTGGTGTTGTGGAAAAGTGGGCCACTTTGCCATAGATTGTTGGCACAACCCTTATGTGCCAAGGGCAAGAGAAAGTCTTCCTGTCAGGGCTCCTGTAGGAAGACATTTGTTTTCTTTTCAAGCTAACAAGAACCTAGGACCCAAGTCAGCTTGGGTTCCTAAGGGAAGGTAATTCTGTCTCGCAGGATAGTCTAAGTGGCCATAACCATTTATGGTCCTTGGACAATGTTGTACCAGAGACCCAAGTTTGGGCACAAGAAATGATTCAACTTATCAACATGCACTAAATGTCAATGAAAAGTGCAATTATTAAGGGGGAGCTTTACAAAGGAAATCCAGATGAACATCAAGGGCTAACGCTCAGAAGCAAGGTTGCTGATATGCTCAGAAACTGTGAATCCAACATAGACTTCAAGTCTACAGAGCAGAGATAAGTAGAATTCATCTTTCTTTTATTCTACCACTTAATTTCAAAATTGATTACTCATGCATGAGAAGGGTAATTGAAACAAATGACTAAGAAGATGTAAAAACGATAGCTCTTCTTATTCATGTGTTAGTGGCTTACATGTTCACCATACCACAAAATTTAACTTGTCTCAACATATCCAAAGACATATTGCATATGGAATACTAAGCTAGGTTAGGATAAAAATTTGGTTGAGTTAATTGAGGTTGGGGGCTAATACTCTCTCAGTTGAAATAAATATAAGGTTATTAAAATTTTGTCTAATTCCACCCCAATAGAACTCGGTTTAGAATGTGTACTGTAGGTTTATATTTCCCCTGCAAGTTAGGACAACACAGTTAAGGGATAATCAAAAATTTAAACTAAAGACCTTAATTACTAAAGAAAACTGATGTTAAGCTAATTAAGCCCACTTAACAAATACTGGAGAAAAGACGGACTGCGGATATATGTCGGGACTCAATTCTGGCCATTGATCAAGATTTAAATAACAAAGATGGATTAGTGACTTTCCGTCTTCCTTGTAGCAATACCTATAAATAGAAGGACCTGTGCAATACGCCAAGTCATATTCCTTACCCTCTCCCGCCCGCATTCGCTAAATCGACGGAAAGCCACTTTCGCTTGCTTTCTCAAATTCACTAGAGAGATGGCGCCAAAGGGACCAGATTTCCTCTTCGAAGGTACTGAACTGGTGTGAAATGGATTCGTTGATGCTTCGAAAGAAGTTCTGCAGGTGCTTAATCTTCTGCAGAAATCTAACTAGCTTTCGTCCTGACAAAACCCTGTCTTCTGTAGAAGAGGGAAGTACTGGAATTATTTGCCAACGCCAAAGCGAAAAAAAAAAAAAAAAAGAAGAAAATAGAAGCAAAATAAGAAAAGATAAAGCTCAGAAGCAAAAAAAAGGCTAAAAACGAAAAAAAAATGAAAAGCAATAAAAAAGAAAAAAAAAAAACCAAATCAATAAAAAGAAAGAATGTAAAAAAAATAAATATGCTGAGAAAAGTAAATATGCCAAAAAATTCAAAAAAACTCAAAAAGGAAAGAATATTGATATAAAAAAAAAAATAAAACAAAAATGAAAAACCACAAACCAAAGAAATAAACA